>VXAZ01005119.1:805881-976190 GCA_013399875.1 Gymnorhina tibicen
CGCGCACCTGCCCCGGGCGCAGCCCCCGCCCGGCCCCTTCCCCGCCCTGTCACACCGCCCGCCTCCATCTTGGGAGCTCTCGGCAGCAGCGGGGCGGCCCCACCGAGTCCCCGCGGCCGCCCCGCTCCTCCCCCGGGAAGGGCTCCGCGTCCTTCGCCGGCTGCAGGGGCGGCCCCGCCGCGTCCCCGGGGAAGGCGAAGTTTGCCCCGCTGTGGGCGAACCGAGAGCAGCTCGGACCGGCGCCGCTTTCCAGGGGTTCGCCAGGGAATTTCTGAGCGGTTCCAGCGCTGTCGCTGCTCGTAGCGACAACAAACCGTATCACCAAATGAATCAAAGAATAGTTCGGGTGGGAAGGGACCTCTGTAGATCACCCGTCCCAACCCCCTGTCAAGGCAGGGTCATCTGGAGTAGGTGACACAGGAACGTGTCCAAGTGGGTTTGGAATGTCTCCAGAGAGATTCCACACCCTCCCTGGGCAGAGTGCTCTGCCGCCCTCAACGGAAAATAGTTCTTCCTCGCCTTGAGGTGTTCTAGTTTATGGCCACTGCTCCTTGCCCTGTCACTGGGCACCACTGAAGAGAGTCTGGCACCATCCTCTTGGCACCCACCTTTGAGATATTTGTCCACATTAATGAGATCCCCTCTCAGCCTTCTCCAGACTAACCAGGCCCAGCTCTCCTCATAAGAGAAATGCTTCAGACCCTTACCACCTTTGTGGCCTCTGCTGGACCCTCTCCAGGAGCCCAGAACTAGACACAGTAATGGAGCAACCTAAAGTTACAGGTCTTCCCCTTCCCTGAGGTTTGGCTGGGTTTGACTGGGTAAGCCATGAGGTGATGGTGTTCAGCATTCAAATTGAGCGAGAATGTCATTAATGTGTGGGGAGGGTAGCAAGTCTTGGCCACCCGCAGTGAATTTTGGCACCACAGATAAACAGTGTTAGGGGAGAGATTGTCCCTCTGTCACCCTGCTGTGGGGTGTCGAGGAAAGGGCAAGAAAGGACTCTGCTTTGGGCATCAGCACAAGCAGGGCAAAGAGACGCGGCTGGCCAAAACACATTTGACCAGAAGCAGGTGAAGGGCAGCAGAGAAGCCCACCCCACGTTTGAATGCCTGCCCAGTGCATGGTACCTGACTCCCAGCTACGTTTCCAAGGCTGGCTAAGCACAGTCTGTATGAAAAGCTGAGGAGAGCAGCACGATTCTGAGAGCCCCAAGTACCTAAAAAACATGAGCTGGGAGCCAAATGCAACAAAATGAATTGTGGCTACTGCTTGTGTGTCATGTACAGCCTTTATGAGTCTGTAATTCAAGGTCCTCCTCTCCCCACAGAGTATGGATCTTTTTAAAACTGAGGTTATCAGGTAATAACATCACTGAAAGATCCTGGACTTGAGGTAAAACACGAGCACAGCTCATGACAACCTGCAACCACTGGTTTATTTCACTGTAGCTTCTGTGCAGGAGATGTTGCAATGTGATTAATATTTACACTCCTCAGGTTTGTTGCTCATGGATTGTATCAGTTTTAATGTTTTTGCCTTTTATGCTGCAATATGTGAGGTGATTATTGTTCCCAAATTATGTGAAATTAATGTTCCCAAAGAATTTATTGTGCAAAAGACAAGAAAGTATGCAGATAATATAAGGAGATCAGAAATGGCTTGCAAATTACTTTTCTGGAGATAGGAGTGGAAGTTCTCTCTGCTCAGACTGATGGCTATGTGTAAGAAAGACAACAGTAGCAGCTTGGGGCTTTTCTTAAAAAACTTTTCTGTAGCAGTTGTGCAGGAATCCTAGTCCAGTTCCTCTGTCCTCTTCCAATATATAATCATGCTTTTTCTTATACATTTTTACAGCTTCTTCACCATGTTTTTGACATGTGCTATGTTCAGATAATTTTCATCAAAACTATTCATTATTTACGTTATTTGAAAATATTATAAACAAATTAGCATTTAAATGAAATACATTTTTTGTGTTGCAATATTTTTTCAAGTGTTTTCACTTGTGTTTTTCAAGTGTTTCATTTGATAGCTTTCCTGTGTCCAAAAAGAAAATGTGTCCAAAAAGAAAAGAGAAATTGTACATTTTGTTCAGTTCTCTTTAAGTCAGGATAGGATGACAAAGTATCACCTTCCATTAAATTCCTCTCCCCCAATAAAATTATCACTTTTAAGGGCTCCCGCTTCCTTTCTTTAAAACAAAAAAAGTCTGAGCAATCCACTCCCGAAGACGGGGATTTGCCATTGAAATATGTAATCTGAACCGCAGCCACGCAAATGAGGATTCTGTTGTACTTATGGTGTTGCTCAGAACCACAGGGAGCAGAGTTCCCTGTTCCGTTTGCAGCACAAGCTCTCTATGAAGTACACTGAGCACAAGACTGGAATTTGTACCTCATCAGAAAACACTATTGCTTTTCTCAGGGCCACAGTTTAGGAAGAGCTCTTGACTTGATGCTACTAATATTCCTTAGTGTCCTTTAATATCTTAATTACTATATACATACATATATATATATGTATATGCATATTTTCACAGAAGTTTGTCGGGTTTCTCCTTAGTTGCTCCTCACCTTTTAACAATATTAAAGGGTTTGGCTGTTACCAAACACGGTTTGGTTGTTAAACAATTGGTGACATGTTGCACAACCTCTGCCTCCAGCTGCTTGGTCCCCTGAGCAAGGCTCCCCGTGTCTGCACGTCCTCCTCACCAGCAGTGCTGGAGAAGTGATTCACCTGAAATACAAGCACAGGCTCCCCTCCCCCCTAAAGTGGTTGTTTTCTTCTGCTAGATCAGTTCCCCAAAATGGTTCACTGACTGGCTGCAGGAACAGCTGTGCTGGCCCAGAAGAGAGGGTGACACAGGCTCAGCTGTGGTACCCATCAAGTTTCATTTCACCTATATCTTAAATCAGTAACTGATCACACCTTCCTGATCTGCACACTGCCAGCTGGAGGGAAAGCCTGTGCCTGCTCACGGGAATCCTTGTTTTCCCATTTTTGAAAAGAGCAGCCAAAACATCAGCCAACCACAAAACACTTTAGCACATGTTTTATTTTATACTAGGATCATGTACAACAAGAAATAGCTCATTATTTCCCTCCATTTTCAATAGACTTGGGTTTGTCTTTAATTAAGTGCAACATCTATTTAGCGCTTTAATTAGACTATGGCTGCATAAGTTACAGCTGGGGAAGTACAAGTTTAGTACAAGCTTCTTAGTTTTCTTTTCCCAAATGTGTAACCTGCTATATGGGGGATGAGAAAGCACTGCTTTAAAAAGCGCAGTGAACGCTACAAACACAGGTTCTGTAGTTAGGCCTGGACAAGAGCTGCCCTGGATTCACATTTATAAACCCCATCTCGGAGCACTTTCACTTAGGCCTTTTGGCTCTGCAGTAAATAGTTCAGCCAACTGACAAAACCACGGCCATTCAAGCAGCTTTTATAGCATGACACTTTTGAAATCATCATTTGGCAGTTACTCTCTGTGTCACTGGTAACCATTCAAACATTGCTTTGGCACCTGCAAAATCTCCTGGTGGTTATTACCCAAGGGAACCAAAACAAAAACTAACCAAAGTTGTAACTCAGGAAACAGAGCTATCGTCATCTGAAAGCCTTTTGAAAAGTAAAACTAAAATGATGGGAATGTAGGTGATGTTGTTCTACAAAACACAGCTTCATATTCCATTGTTTATGGATCTTAAATTGAAGGTCCCTGACCTTCCAATTGCTTTCACATGCCTTCGTAAATTCAGGTACTACGTTCAAAATAAAAATTCCCAGATTTAGACTCCTGAGTTCATGTAACGGCAGCTGAATTCCACAGAAATTATGGATTTTAAAAGAACCTGGTTAAAGTGCCCTTTTTACCCTAGCTATCTTCACATTTTATTTACTTTCTTGACCACCCTTGGACATTGATCATATTATTTCACACAGCTTTCCTGAGAGGCCATAATGGTTTTTTGTATGTGACTGAAAGTAGTTTAGAGCTCAGCAATGACTACCAGTCCTTCCAGTAGCCATTACCCACTGTTTTTCAAGGAGTAGAAGGTTACAGAACTGTTCCCAAAATACTTCTTTCTGTCATTGAAAAGATAACTCACTTAAACGAGCATGTTTCACAACAAATCACTATTTCCACTGAATTCATTTTAAGCAAAATAATAATTAACATTCCCCCTGGTTTAGGCTTTACCTAGCGATTACTTCTAATGTTTATTTTGAAACTATTTCAGCTCAAACATTTATAACTTTTAGCACCATAATGTGTAACACTCATATTCAAGGTCTAAACAATTTATTTTGGATTACAAAGTAATCAAGCCAGTTCTACATATTTTTTTCCCTATTCTTACTTTGCATGCATTTTTTCAAGTGGCAAACTTCCTGTTCTTCTCTTCCATTCAATTTCTCTCTCATTTCTTGCTTTTTGTTGAAGCAAACACTCGCTGACCGTGATGACAGCCTATCACAATTCCTGGACAACATTCCCATACATGCAATCATGTAAATGCATGCTGCACTCTTCCTTAAATAAATAATGACAGACAATTGCTTTCTTAGCCAATGACCATACATTTGATGGTCAATGATGGATAAACAGGGTTGTTCTCCATCAGGATCCTGTAATCCACACATAAAACTAGGAGTCAAAGCTGACAGGACTAGTACAAAATTCCCATGTTTTGCTTCTGTCGTTCGGTATGCCCTTCTTTCTAGTCACCCACAATCTGCTACTCAAAGAAGTGAAAGGCCCCAGACCACTGTAGTGCATGATTTCACATAGGTTTCAGGTATTGAGTTCTTAGGGTGATATTAAAATACCTCAGCTAGTTACCCAAGTTCCCTCTCCTAGGTATGGAATGGCCTTGGATGCCTCAAACTGGGATCTACAACATCCAGCAACCTACGACCTGCTAAATTGCTGAGGGAGGCACGTGCCTAATATCCTACCCGTGCTACGGACAGGGAAGATACTTCTGAATGGGTGGGAAGATGCTTTACATAAGGATTCATGTTTCACAACTAAAGCTTAATGATCCTTGCTCAGGTCCAACCACCCCATGTCCTTATCAGAGCCTGATCTGCAGCCTCCTTGTCTGGCCACTCCTCTGGAATGAGTGGAATGTGGACACCAAACCCCTGAAAGTGTAGGAGGGAGCAGCACTCAAATCCTCCATCTACTGGGACAGTAAATACGAGGAGCTTAAATAAGGAACAAACATCATTACTGCCTCCCTCAGTGGCTGTATTTTTAAATGAAGAACCCAAGGCTCTGCATGCCACATTGATTCACCCTGTCAGCATGCTCGGAGCTCAACTATCAAGTGCTCTCTGGGAAGATGAACTGGGGAATACCACTGCTTCCCTTTTAGGGAATGTTCCTAGGTATTCAGCCCTGGCAGGGTTGAAGCACACACACAGAAAGAGCTTCCTCAGCACTTAGGAAACTTTTCTGATGACAATTTGTTTGTCTAAAAATTTAGATGGGAGATTGCCTTTTTTTGTGTGGGTTTTCTTTTCCCTTATAAATCTTAGTTTTCAGTTGACGTAGCTGTAGACAGGCAGATTTCTATAGACCATGGTGGGCATTAGCACAAGCTTCATTGTGTTCATCCCATAAAAAAGTTAAGGAAGATTCAGGCAGTCCCTCACAAATGACTATGACTTCCATAGCAGGATTTAATTACAGCTTTTTTTTTTTCCCCCCGAGAAAGGATTTTAATAGGATCTTGTAGGATTTTTATAGCCTAAAATTTTCATGCCCTCAGCCTATTTAAATATATATATTTTTTAACTTAATAGCTCTCAGTCTGGATCACACAAAACCACTGAGTAAAAGGTGTAGAAATTTCCTCAAAAGGAACTGTATGTTTACATTTTTACATTCCCTGAGCAGTTTTCTCTCTTTTATATCCAGTTATGGGACAACATGTCCTTCATTTTCTTGATTAAGTGTCAGTTTGGTTTGTATCTTATTACTGACTGTAACATATTATATGTAAAAAATCAAGTAGATGCAAAATATTACTGATGTTTGCATGGTCAGGCTCACACCGTCATGTATTTTTTACCTGCAGGTAGAACCTAAATGCTTTCTAAACTATATTTTTAGCAGAAAAGAATGTATTCTCCATGTTACTTCAACGACCCATGGTGTCTGACCACAATTACTGACTGCAACAATAGCAGTTTTGTAAGGCAGAAGGCATAAGAGAAAACAAAAAAGTGTTTTGTTTTCTTGTCATGGTTTTAACCAGCAAGCCTACTTCACCTAAATGGTACAGAAGAATGCTGACAGCTGCAGACCATTTCACCTGACGTATTTGACTTGTTTTATCTGAGCGTAGTGTTCATTTGAGTGATTAAAAAGTTATCGTTTAATAATTAATTCTGGGGAGGTTACCTACCAGAAAGAAAGCAAAAGGAACTTTTTAATCAATATATAATAGCACTTTAAGACCCCTTTATTGCTATTAACCCTCTCAGAGATGCATTGAGGGTGGCTGTGGCTGTTGTGAGTGGCTGCTCTAGACACGGCTGTAGGACAACCTCCAAATAAATATGAAACGTTACTCTTTGTGTATTCACATGAGGGACAATACTGGTCTCCAAGAGTACACTTGGCACCACAAAATCTGTCACTTTATATATTCTAATGAGATTTCTAGTCCCCCTTGTCCTGAGAAAAGCAACTGAAAGCAAAGTCATTTAATATGTTATTTAATATTTAAAGCTGATCTTTCAACAGATTTCACTGTGACTCTTCCTCATCACGTTTGGTATATAAAAATGAAACCCACCTAATAGTAAAGCCAGCTTAGTGACCTTTACTACTACAGTATCAGGCACAGCACATGCAAAGCCTTTAAATGTAAAAACACGGACAGCTGGGGTGAAACATAAGATTGAAAGGATGACACATTAGCTAAACAGGAGCCTGGGGAGATGAGACAGGGTCATAAATTGCGTTAGTCATACTGTTTGAGAAATGATCTCCAGTGGCACTTGCTTCTCAGTGGGGACTTTCATTGATGATCTTTAGTATTCACTGGTAAAACTCTATTCAGCTTCTTACACTTTTGCACATTTGGTACACGTTTCCAAGGAAAACCACCTTCAGGGTAAGCTTTGCTGCCATGGAACTGAATGTGCAGAAGCGGGTGAGCGCTACACTAACTAGGACTCCATGTTGAACAGCTAAAGCAAGGGTTAACTTTGGAGAGGGAGAATCCATGGCTTTAAATGGAGACAGGAACTGAGGTGGTGACATCAGGCAGTGCTTTTGGGGAACTTGGGAGCAGCAGCCTCCTCAGAAACACTGCATACGGATTGACAGTGGGAGCCGCCCGGAACAGCAGTTCATGCATGTTTCATTGAGGCACACTACACATGGGCACACTTTGCAATTTAAAACAAGCCCAATATAGTATTCCAGAGAGTCAATGAAACAAGAAAAAGTCCAAAGGCAAAATCCTAAGGGAAGTTTTTGATATAAAAATGGGCAAAATTGAGACAATAAAATAGTTCATCACATGAAAAAGATGACTACCTAAGCGTGAAGGCAGAGACAGAGAAGGTTTATTATCAGTATCTGGTCAGCATTACAGGGAGGTGAAGTTTCATACACTTAGTTTAGTTTGCCCACATGTAGAAACGTGGGCAAAGCTGTTCATTCTGAGGGCTCGCTCTACGTTTGTTAACCAAGGCTGGGGCATGGAGTGGCTAAACAGAGCTCAGGGATGGCAAAGCATTAGCTGCAGGAGGACACAATCACAAGGAGGGATTGTGGAGAAAACCCCACACTATGAGGGCAAGCAGCTCTCTGCACCAGGTTAGGCAGGTGACTGGTGTGGAAGCTGTGCAGAGTGCAGTGTGGAAAGTGGCCAGGACACAGTGTCCCACCACGCTGGGAGCCTTTGCAAACACACCTCCATGGCCTGTCAAAAAGCCACAGTGCTGCACTGGAAATACGAGTTCCACACCCATGGTGACAGAGCAAGAGAAACAGGACAAGAGACTCAGGACGCCCCATCCCACCAACTGTGCATCTACAGTAAGGTGAGAAGTTCAGGTAAACACATCTTTATGATATGGGAGTTTTGTTTTGTTGTTGTTGTTTGTTTTCTTTCAGCTGTATGATAAAAAAGAATTCAAACTGTTCTCTATTCTAGTGGACTCTGGTCACTACAGAGAAGACACGTGGATCAATGTAATAGACAAATTCAACATCTTTGTGTAAGGTTCTGTGATTCAAAGGGTGTATTTAATAATTCACACAATGACATGAGTTTGGATCTTCACTAGGTGAATTCGGTGAAAGGAAAATTTTAGCTGTGGGATCTTTACTTTAAGACCAGGTTTTATGGACTGTAGAGTCAATTTTGACTCAAATGGTCATGGATTTGAGGACTCATCTAGAAAGCCCCTAGATGAAGGCATCTATTTTCTCAGAATCAATGTTGCTTCTTCTGATATATTCAATTTTGATCCATTCTTCATGCCTGCTATACTTTTTAAAGTGATCTAGACTTAGATTCATGAATGCTGTGTGTTTATGGACAGTCACATTCCTAAGACATTCCTTTCACCGATGACCAGGAGAACTTACAAAGGCCAACTGAGACTCTTAACTTTCAAAACCACTACTCCACTACTCCCCCTTCTGTGTAGTAGAGCTTGGACCCCAGCTTGTCGCTCAGACTGCAGGGTAGCACTCTGCCTCTGTCAAGAGTTAGTACTCATTTCCTTCTCGGCTGCTTACAATTGCAAATATTTCAAAACAGAAGAGTGTTCCGCTTTCTAGCCCTTCCAGACAGACACCCCTATGACAAAGCAGGAAAAGAAAAACAAAGGAAGTAGATGGCCTCAACCCGTCTATTATTACTACTTAGGAAGTTGCAACACCTTCTGGTTCTGACACAGCTATCACTGCACCTGCACCAACACATCTACAACCCCTTCCATGGACTTTTCTGGAACCTTTCAAAACACAAGCAGTACAAAGCCAGCTCATTGCACCAACTAGATAATGGGCATCTGGGTTCGCAACCTATATAAACTTGTCTCCTGCTCTTTAAGGCAGCTTCACTCTGAACCACAAGCTGTATCTTCAGTCCAGCTCTCTGGGGAGGCTGTGTGAAGAAAAGGCATCATGGTACAAGAGCAGGCAGCACATGTGAACTGCCACGGCTGGAACAGTCCTGCTTTCTCTGGGTCTGCAGTAAAGCACTGCAGCCCAATGCCACAAGACCAATTCTACTTGCCAGGAAACACAGAAAAGAGGGTAATTTGGAGAAAACCATAACTATCGGGGTTGTTGCTACTACAAAAGTTACTGCTTGTGCCTGACTTTAAGGTGAGAAATTAATTCCTCCTGTGGTAACATCTGAGCCATCTAACGCTGGATTTTTTACCTTGCCAAGCAGAAAGCTGCAGCAAAACTACTGTCATGTTGCCACACATGGAGGTACCTCTACCTTCTCCTGTAATGTATCTTTACCATTTCAACTTGGAAGAGCAGAAACTCCTAGTAGTGAAAAACAAAAAAAACCCAATCCCCACATTAAAGAACTCATTTTACTAGGATAGATTAACTTGTAATTGAAGACTCCAGCTATTGCATGACTGTGGCAATAGTTTATTTGAAAAGACTCTTTTTTGAACGTGTGCATATGTTATGTTGCCATTTAGGTGGCGCCGCTTTTTGCATAAAATTTACTTTGCATAATTACAGGCACTTTTGCAAAATATATATTTGTAATCTTTGGTGCTTGCTTACCACATATTTTTTCATTTGGTTGAGAATGTTTGTCATAGACGTCTGTTGTCTCTTATATGGGGCTAAGAACTGACTTCTGAAATACCATGGAAAAAAGTCTGGAAGCCTTTGCAAACTCATGAATTATTTCCTTCTTCTGTTTCTAGGCCTTCCACAATTTGCTATCACATGTTTGCCAGGGAAAACCATCCCTTGCAGAAAAGCAGCTGCTGGCGCTGTGTGTACATGACTCAGATGCAAAGTCCAGCAATTTTCTTTAAAGTGCTGACAAAAGTTGGTTTGGGCCAAGAAAGAAGACTTTGTGCTGAGACACGTGCAGGTGCTCCACCCCTGCAGGCCAGCTGTGGCAGGGACAGGACAGACAAAACAGCTGGAGGGGTTCTGCCTCTTAACAACTTCAGCACAATTTGCAAGGCTGTCCCTGTCCTCATCCCTGGGCTACAGGAGTGGCTAAACTGCTTTGTTGAAGGAATAAACTCAAGTGTTATGAATAACAGGGTACCTGTGTGAAGTAGACTGGGGACTTCTCTCATTTCTAAGTAGAGTAATTCACTGGGAAAATTCCAGTCCATTGAGTTCAGAGCATTCAGTTCACAACACCTCCAGGTTTGGTGGCGTTCTGTTGAATCCAAGGTAGAAGTGAAACCTTTCCATGGTTACTGCGGACAACTGAGAGCAAAAACCGGCACTCGTGTTCGGCATTTCTGAGTCAGAGCCACCGGCTGTAGCCTGGATGACGGAAAACCTCTGCAGACGGTTCGTGACACAAAACATGGGATGTGCCAGCTTTGTGGGCTTCAAGGGGAGCCAGGGTAAGTTTGCTGGCTCATATGGGGCATGAGAAAGTGAGGTAAGCAAAAAAGGCCATCACATGTGGGATATGTGGGGTATTAATAGGACAAGAAACATAACAGAAGGAAAATTATGACCTAACATACTGCGAGTCATTCTTAGGATCCAGCAAGACTTTCATGTTCAGATATGTGTTTGTATTTCACAGGCATTTCTCTCCCTCCCATTTCTTTAGATGCCAAAAATGTCTATTAATTTCCTCCATGTTTTTTTCTCCATTTCCCCTTTCCCTGTGCATTGTTTCTTCCCGTTTTCTGAGTATTTGCAAAACTCAATTTCAAAAACAGTCTTTTTTCTTAAGTACCAGATTGTAAAATACAGGAGCCAATTGTTGCTCACTCTCACTGATAAAAAGATAGATCTAAAATTGAACTAAAAATGTTGAATGGCTGAGCTTTTTTCATGTACAGACAAATCTCATTATAAAACTATAAAGAAGAATTATCCTGCTGTCCTTCCGAGATACATAGTTTAATTAATACTGGATATATTTAGTTTCCAGAGTGCCTCTCCCACACACAAAAGCCAAGGTAAAACAGGAATATTCAGTTGCTGCATAATGGGAGGATATTTATAAAAACAAAGCTGCATTAAGCAAAGCATTGTTCATTTAGATGGATGAGCTGAGAGATGTAATTAACTCTAACTTTAATGTGAACTTGTACACATTACATGTATGATTAAGAACCCATACAAATAACTAAATTAGATTTTTAACTTGAGCATGCAGAGTTTGCAACCTGATTGTTTTGGTAGACATTCCAGGCCTGGTTTTACTAGTCTGTTAGCCGTACAACTCCTTGGCTTACAACAGCTCTGCATGGTGTACAGGGGAGGTGTTATCTGCATTCCTTCATATGACTAAGTTACTCTGCCATGAATCTGCTGTATACAAATTAAGATGAAGGACAAGATTTTTGATTCCACCCACAAGAAGGAGTAACTCATTTGAACAGAGAAGTAATTCAGACGTAGCTTGAAGGGCATTTTGAACTAGCACAGACATGCTCATTTGGTGACAACTACTCCTCTAAGGTCTACACCCTCCTACATGGTCTCCTACATAGGAGAACTAGCTAATTAATTTGTCAGACTATATTTCTACGTCAGCTTACAGAGCGATGGGAAATACATGGATGTGACATGAGAAAAATCTGTTTTGACAGAAAATAGGTCAAAATCCCCAGAGGAAAAAGATAATCTAGCCAATAGATGGTTATATACTTGGTGGGTGTTATAGTCAAACCATGGTGCAATGCTCATACTCATGCTAGTCCTTTTTATTCCATGTTTGAATTTCCACATAGCAAGAAGAGCTAATGAATGGGCTCTGCTTCCTTCACACTGAAAGCTTCTGCCTCCGCCAACACTTCTAGTTATGAAGGTGGTCTTTATAATAACAGTTTCCCAGCTTTCTGCTGCCAGCCCTGGCCAGCTCCCAGTGAGACCTATCTTGCGGCACTCCATGGTGACATGTGAGATGTGCTAACAGATTATCTGACATGTTCTTTAGGCTTCAAAGGTAATATCCAATTTAAAATATACAGAAGTTTAACCCCAGGCAGCACCTAAGCACTGCACGGCCACGCGCTCACTCCCCCTCAGTGGGATGGGGGAGAGAATCAGAAGGGTAAAAGTGAGAACACTTGTGGGTTGAGATAAAGACAGTTTAATGGGGAAAGCAAAAGCCATGTGCACAAGAAAAGCAAAACAAGAAATTCATTCACCACTGCCCATGGGCAGGTGTCCAGCCATCCCCAGGAACGCTGGGCTCCATCACACGTAACTTGGCAAGACAAAACACCATCACTCCAAACATTCCCCCTTCCTCCTGCACAACAGCAACCTACACTTCAGGTAATCGAGAGCCTTACGCTTTGCAAAAGCATAATTAGTCCGAGACCATTGATATTTACAGCTTGGGAAAATCTCTTCACCCAGTTTTCAAGAGAAGGGCAGAACTAAGCTTCAGTGCTGAGGCACCATTCTGAGGAACACGTGGAACGGGGCTTCCACACAACGTTCAAGCTGTCCCCACTAAAACAAGCAAGTGGCTCAGGAGATTGAAATCCACTTGCATTTGTGAGTTGACATTTAAGAATTTTCTCTCTCTTTAAAACCATCACTCAAAAGTATTTACAGAATCATGACTCATGATTCTATGAATCAAAAGTATTTGCAGATTTACGAAATTGTCACTAAACAGACCTGGCTGGGAACTGGATTTTCTGTTTCACAGAATTTTTTTTTCCCAATTTCAATTTTTTTCCATTTAAACCCAATAGATTTTGTTGTTCTGTTGTTGCAATACATTTCCTAGAGTTTAGATTTCTTTTATTCTTTTAAATAACACATTTCACATTTAAAAAATTTGTAAAAATGGTCAAAATATTATTTCCTGGACTTTTTTGTGCTTTATCAGTTCTCCTTTGAACAGACTTACATCAACTTAGTCATATTTTTCAAAGTGTTTCAATTTTGACAGAAGTAATGCTGTATTAAGAAAAAGAATCTCTGAAAAAGATACACTAAATATCCCATCTGCTGCACTCATCATACATCTTTCTATTTCTTTCCCTAAATTTACAGTTCTTAGATAGAGTCATGAGCACTCAGAACAGAGACATGAAAATGGTAGTAGTCATTCTGGAAAGCTTTAGTTCAAGATTTTTTTTATGGCTTCATCAGTTACTTCTTTAACGATACTCTTGGTAATATTGCTCTAGTAGCTATTTATATCTGAGTGAGAAATCCCAGGAAAAAAAGAAAGCCCAGCTGTGCTTGAGAAAATGTTAAAATCCATAGCGGCTTAGAGAGCCACTGCAGAGCAGTGACCCACTGCAAGGAATCACTAAGAAGCTTCTTCCCCTCCCTTCAAGTCTTTTCCTTATGAGAGGAGTGTTTTAAAGCCCTCATTACAAGATAGAAATATTGGAGGTCTTTTGCATGTGCTAAGCCAAATGTACCATAAGAGCTACTCTTGGACACAGGCACACCTCTGCTTAGCTCTGTAAACCTCAAACCCTTTTCATGTCAGCCTGTACTTCAGAACATTAGGTTCCATCTCCGTGGGGAGGGTGGCAGTGAAGCTCCTGACACAGCATTTCTTAATCAATAAATTAAATTAATGAGATGACTTGAATCAAGGAGCTCTAAAACCATCAAAAATTTACACATATTCACTGTTCTTTTAAAGGTCTAATTGTTTGACTTGTGACTTGTATTTTAGCTTGAGGAGTGGCAGATCATTTTTTTACTTGGTCCAGGGATTAGACATTCAGAATACGCTGGAAATCTCTCAATTTACCCAACTCAATTAAAAAAGATGCATGTACAGCATTTATGTAGTGTTTTGACAGACTTTATTTTCTGCTTAAGTGATTCAGTTTCCCCTGGATACATATGGCCCTCTCTTTGTTATGCAGAACTGGAATTGCACAAAAAGAAGATGAGGTTAGTGGTTACTGGCTAAGTTGTAATACATTCATTAAACCAGTAATTTCAAATAGCCTTCAACAAATGAAATGTTCTTTAAGTAAAATCTAATTCTCAGCTACTTTACTTTAAACATTAGGCTACTAGGCTAAATGAGAAGAAAAAACCCTGTAGTATCTATTAATAAAAATAAACACTGGTGACAGCAAAAGCAACAGCACAGCCATTACATTCAGAAGAGACAGTAACCTTCTGACGTCTGTACCCACCAAAGTTTCAGAATCAAGGAAGTTTTATATGTCTCAATTGCTGTAGAAGAGCTGAGCAATTTTATCCGATGCGAATGATGAATACTAAAGAATCTGGCAATGAATTTCAAGATCCAGATACTTAAAGCATTCTGTTTGAGTAAAAGTTTAACAAAAAATAAGAAGATGGAGTAGTGCAGTGCAAATGAACATCAAATTGCAGGACTTTCATCACAAAAATGCAGGAGGTCAGTGCCCACCTAGAGAACTGTCTAAATCAGTCAGTGCACCTTGAAGTCTCTTGGTGACTCCCCTGAAGTCCAGTTTTGGATTCATCCAAAACTGTGACATTTTGAATATCTGAATCCTGGATATGGGTGAATATGCACCCACAACTTCAAACAGCTGAGCAACTCCATTCTCATAGATCCAGGTGACGAGGCTCCTCATGGGCAGCCTGAGACAGGAGCATGTTCCTGAGACCACTCTTCACGTGCAAAGGCACAGTAAGTGCTTTCTGAATGCAGACGTTATCACCCACAGCTGACAACCACAATTGGAACAAAGCATTAGTCAGAACTTAATGTCATGTAATTTGCTTGCCATAAGCATGAGCAAGACCTTGCCCCAAAATGTCAGATATCTCATCTACAATATTTTTGAAAAACGAAAGACAGGTGTAATGAGAAACTGTAAGAGAAGAGAAAGGATGGACTGATATTCCAAAGAAAAGATGGCTGAACTCGTGGCCCACAACTCAGGTACTGGGCTTGCAAGATGTTCCAGCTCACCATCATTTCTGCAGCAGCTCTGGAGAAGACAGGGCACAACAGCAGGTGAAACTGGCATCTCCCTCTGCATCTGTGCATGGCAGCCTGTCAGGAGAGACCCCAGCCAGCCTCCAGCACTGAAAAACTGGGACCACCAAGGCACATCCACCCCTTACATACTGCAGAGGGTGTCTGAGACAGTTTTCCCTCTCCACTCCCTCTCCTCTGTCCCACAAGCCCCCCCGAAGGGTGGCACAAAATATCTGAGATAGACTTCTGACCAGGAATTCCCTGTGAGATCTACTTCCTCTCTGTGGACTACAGAGGGCGTCCTTGGAAATTAAAATCTTAATTTTGTTGACCAAAATTAGTGACCCACAGCTAGGGAAAGCAAAGTCCTTATCCTTTCCTCAAAGCATTTCCCTTGGGCAAAGCAGACAGTTTTTTAAGGTTTTTAAAAAAGCGTTTCTAATAAATCAGTATTTGATATTCAGCCAAATACATTTACATAATTTTCAAAAACATTGAGAAGAAAATACCTTCTATTAATAGGAATGAAAGGCAGAAGCAAGCCCGAATCCCCAAGTTAAACTACAGCTTCTGGTCACTTCTGGAGTTTTGTGGTGACACTGTATCTCTTCAGTGAACAATTATCTCTGCCGATGTTAATAAAACAGTTTAGAAATTATTTAAGCTATTCTTTAATATTTGGTTTGCAGATGCTCCATTGTACATAGATGCAAGAAAAGGGTATCATCTCTGTTTAGAAGAGGTTTTAAGTCAAATGAAGTTTACTAAAAAGTCAAAACTATGATGGTAAGCCAGTTTCTAAATACTATCATGGCTCTAGTGTATTACTCTCCACAGAGGACAGAGGCTATAGTGATACAGCTGTTAAAAGCATCTTTGTTTATTGTTAACCAATGAACTTAGAAGGGGGAGGGATTCCTGTCACAAGGCAGGATATAAGGAAGGAAAAATAACAGTGTATTTCTGTTGTTGTCTTTATTCTGTAATATTCTGTATAATCCAAGTAGCTGATGATGCTATTTTCTTGGCAGCAGAACAAGGAGCTATTGTAATTAGGAGAGGCCAGGCCATTTTCACATGAAGCAGCTTTCTGAAACACTCGGCAACATTCAAGGTTGGGACAGAAGACTGCGGAGAAAACCTGAACGAGGAGGAACAGAACTGGACACGCTGATATCTCCAGGTTTCTCACGGACAAAGTCTGGCAATGACACTCACTGGTCCCACACGTGGTGTGCTCTGAATTTGGGATGGTGTTACAACTCAGAGCAGGACAAGACGTGAGATCAGCCACATCTAATCCTGCCCTCTGCATAAACCCCGTGAGACAAGGGTGATGGCAAGGCTGGGCCTTCACTGCCTCTACAACTTTTTAATTACACACAGGGAAAAAAAGCAGTCACCTTGCTGAAATATGGTATAAGGAGAAATCAATGGGATATATTTATTTCCCAGCAGTCAGATACTGCAGATACATCTCCCTTTCTCATTATTGCCTCTGTCCCCTCCCTCTCCCAAAATGATGGCATTTGTAAAATTAGAAAGGAGGAGAGGGCAGAGAACATCAGTTGACAGGTTTCTCCATACGTACGATGTTAAAATTGAGACAGTGTTTACCTTTTTGTTTCAAGGCACAGCTTAGTGTAGAATAAAATATATCAAATGCAGTACTTTTGACATTTTTTATAAATGCATTCTCCTTGGGTTTTTTTTGCTTGTGGAGTTATTTCAAGGTTTATAAGATGGTTGTACCTCACTTTTGATCAAGAAATGGTATCTAGTCAGCTAGATCCTGCTACAGAGTGACAAGAGAGAGACTCCTGCAGGAGCTCTAATCTTTTTAGTCCAGAACACTGAGCTCTTCATTAACAAATGTGAGAGATTAGCTGTCTAGTTTTCAGCACTGAAACAAGATGTCTAGAACTGTCTGGAGTAAGTACCTGACTTCAGGATAAAAACTGGTATTACAGGTTCTGGCTTCACTTCCTTCCGTCTGGTCAATTCTTCCCCAGATAGAATCATGGTATTGTTAAGGTTGGAAAAGACCTTTAAGATTTTTGAGTCCAACCATTAACCCAGCACTGCCAAGTCCACCACTAAACCATGTCCCTCAGAGCCACATCTACACCTCTTTTAAATACCTCCAGGGATGGTGACTCCACCACTGCCCTGGGCAGCGTATTCCAATGCTTAAAAACCCTTTCTGTGAAGAAATGTTTCCTCACACCTGATCTAAACCTTCCCTGGTGCAACCTGAGGCCATTTCTTCTTTTCCTATTGCTTAATCATTGGGAGAAGAGGCTGACTCGCACCTGGCTACACCCTCCTGTCAGGGAGCTGTAGAGAGTGATAAGGGTCCCCCTGAGCCTCCTTTTCTCCAGGCTGAGCCCCCCCAGCTCCCTCAGCTGCTCCTCAGAGGACTTGTGTTCCAGACCCCTCCCCAGCTCTGTTGCCCTTCTCTGGACACACTCCAGCCCCTCAATGTCCTTCTTGTAGTGAGGGGCCCAAAACTGAACTGAACAGGATTTGAGGTGTGGCCTCAGCAGTGCCCAGCACAGGGGACAGTCACTGCCCTGGTCCTGCTGCCACACCATTGCTGATACAGCCCAGGTGCCATTGGCCTTCTTGGCCACCTGGGCACTGCTGGCTCATGTTCAGCTACCGCTGACCAGCACCGCCAGGTCCTTTTCAGCCAGGCAGCTTTCCAGCCAACTCTTCCCCCAGCCTGTAGCTCACTGTACGCTCGCTACACTGTTTAAAGCACTGTACAGACAGTAATTTATGGCCCAAATACTCTGAGCTTTTTCAGCAACATAGCACCACAGCCACTAAGAATTTATGGAAAAAATAATATCAAACCCCCTTGAAACCTATGATTCTACCTGTTACGTATCCTCTTTGTGTAATTAGCATTATCATTAACAACCTAGAAATCCACCTTCCAAACTCGGAGTGCAAAAGACCCACAACCAAGCAAGATTATTCTCCAGGTTGTTAAACAACATCATGTAGTTCCTGTGGGGGAATCTTCTCTCCCTGCACGGGACTCTGTCCCACCCCTGGTTATAAAGCATTGATCTTTTTAAAGCATTCCTCTTAAAAAAGAAATTTCTCCGCTACTCCACCTATGGAAAAAACATTGCAGAGACTATGGCAAACATTTCAGACTTCCACAAGAATTTCTGAAACTGTACTTCACTTTTGTTACTTATTTAAGTAGAAATTAAAGAGAAGGAGAAATGAAATTAATTAAGGCTTACACAACCCCTTTTTTCTACTCTGCTGAAACTAAAAGCAATAACATCATCAAAACTTTGAGATCTAGCCATCCCTTCCCAAACCCATACAACAATATTTTGGATCTTTATAAATAACTGCAATTCTGTATCTGCAAACATTTTTTCTGAATTTAAAGGAAGCTACAAATATATCACGGTATCCTTCTTACAGAAAGGATCATGGCAAGGAAAAGAACTTTTTTAAGAACTGGATTTGTACTTTGGAAGCCTTTCCTGCAAAAGTGGATGACTAAATCTCATCACATACCAATGCGATTTCTCACTAAAATCTCATTTCTTTAATTAAGGTTTCCACTAAGCTGTTCTAGACACACACACAATATACATACATACAGTTTTTTTCCTCACTCTCACAGAGGAGAAAAGGAAAATGACATTTGAAGAATTTAAAATCAGCAGGGACAGGCTGGAACATGAGGGAACATGATAGGTACCACATTACCTGAACAGCACAGCTCAGATTGGTCCATTCAGTTCTCTGCCACATCTGTGGCCTGCCCTTACATACAAACCATTGCTCAAAATGTTAACTTTCTTTGAGACAAATGTTTAAATACATATTGTCTGACAAATCTACAGATTTCAGCTATTGCAAGAATAATTTTGAATAACCTGTGATTATTTCCCTCCTCTTTGGCATCAGTTTTCATGATGCCATTAATGTAAACCAGAAACTAGAGAATTATTCAGCACAGATGGCACAGCAATAAAAATCTGGACATTTTTAATGTGAATGTCTGTCTTTAAACCTATTTTCTGAGCATATGGAATAGAAACCACTACACACTGCAGTATGGTAAACACTCTTGGATAGCCATAATTCACTATTACTTGAGTATAATGCTAGGGGTCATTTGACATAAAATACATGTCTTAAAACAGGTTATCTACCTTGGCACCATACATAACTCATTCTGCTTCTTCTGGTACAGTAAGAAATCCATCTGCTGTTTTTAGATATCTCCAATGTTGAGGCTCGAGGTGGTGATCTCAAGGATGAAACATTCGAATCTCTCTTCCAGTCAGCTGAAAGAAAGGCAGGGTTTTAATCTATGGGAATTGAACTTTTATACATGATAGGCTTGGACTACAGAAACTAAACACCATGCTCCTGAAAGAAAATTATGTCTTGCTCTATTAATGAGCATGTATTACTATTATTTTGGCATGAAGGAGAAAGAAAAAAAAGAGGATTCAGAACCATTTTAGGCCAGCAACTTACAGCAGTTATCATGCAAAGAGAACTTAGGGCAGCACTGCAGAGATAGCCAAGTTAATTTGAAACTGGTCAAGGGTGAGAAGTTTATATTAAAGGCCATCCATGGCAGGAAGGAACAGAGTTTTAGTCAACTTACCTGCTGAGAGCCAATTACTCCTATCAAACTCTTGTATTGCCACTTCCAATACTTCAATGGCTAAATTAAAGCTAGTTCAAGTATTGATAACTCCAGTTTATTATTTCTAAATAATTTCTGAACAGCAGCTTTTGAGATGGTAATGCATCTTCACAGCGACAACTCCCACACATTCTCTCTGGTTTTAAAAAGGAAATGGGGATTAGTCCAGACTTGAAAAGGTCCCTCAAATTAGGAGGTATCAGTTGCTCCAAATCAAGAAGCATTTGAAATACACTTCTAAGAAAATCAGATTATTTAGTCTTTTAAGTTGCAAATTACAATTTTGAAAGGGTTGTGACAAAATATCTTGTATGATATTTGCATACATACAGTCTCCTTGTATCTTGAAATTATTTCTGATTGATTCCTGGTGTTATAGTAATTTAGTTTATTGTGCAGCTATCAGATGAATTTAAAAAAAAGAAAAACCATAGGAGAACTCAGAAACATTTCTGCAAGTCATGCAGTATCTAGAATTTTTCCAGCTGTTCAGCCCAAATAAAGCTGAACTTTCTCTGAAATTGTCACATAGTTGTGTTTCTATAGTATTAAGCACAACTCTGCTTTAGGAATCTCTGTCAGTGAGAGAATTGAGGCAGTGTTATTGAACAGAAAATACGTTATAAACAATTACAACCTTCAAAAGCAGGTATCATCAATAACCGGAAAGGAAAATCTTAAGAAACATAAAACTTTACAGGAATAGTCTTCTCAGACTCCTTCTGTGTACCTGTATGATCACACCTTTTCTTGTGCAGCTAAAACTGAGCACACAATTAGTGCTGGTTCTCTGTTCTAATATAGGTCATTTAACATAGCTCACAGAAGGTCAACTAAGTTTTTGGAGCTGATTTTTCCAAGTGCCATTCCTCTGAAACATAAATGTCTGCTATGCAAGATTTTTAAGGAGTGAGCCTCTGACATCTGATACAAATATTACTACAGATGCAGTAGTGGTATAAACAAGGTAGAACTTTTTTTCTAAAACACTAAGCCCTAAGAAAGAGTAAGAGCAGGAGACATCCTGGTGAGTCAGAATGCCTGGAAATGCACTCGGAGCACTACAGATCCGGCATGAATACTTGTAGCATCCAACAGGACTCCTGTGCTCCCTGAAATAAAAGCTGGCCAGCCCCACAGCTCCTCTAGAAAGCCATCTTCCCTCACAAGGTGCTCACTGTCAAATTAGCTGCCCCTTAAGAAATAAAATTATATGCCTCATAATCTATGTTTAAGCCCTTGCTGCAACATAATCAGGCTCTTAACACCATCCACTCACACATTCTTTGAGATTTGGGACAATCCACAGTTACTCCACTCTGGCTGCTGTAAGGTTTTGAAGTCACTTGCTCTGTATTAATTACACCATGTGAAAGAAGGGTATGAGTAACCTCTGAGTAACATTACCCTCAGTGCATAACACATGCACAGGGCTTCAGAGACAGAAAAGGGGTTTATGCCACAGTCTGACTGACACCTAATAGTGCTACAATTTGGGGAAAGCTAGGGAAGGAAGCAACACCTCGTTTACAGTTACTGTTCACTTCAGCTTTAAGAAGTACTCAAGATAAAGAGCATTATATAAAATCTCATTATTACTCTGCCTCCTCCTACATTTGAATTTCATCCCTTTTATTATTTATTCCCCTCTGCTTGTGCTGTATGTGTCTTTTCTTCAGGTGACAACAAGAACAGGAAGAGGGACTAGTGATGACACATAAATAGTATCTAAAGGGGTGAGCTTGAAAGCACCAGGCATAAAAGTGCTCTTTACTGGTGTCTTACACATCTTTGTTTCTTGCCATATTTCAATTCATTTCATAATAATATTCCTCAGCTCCTGACCAGTAAATTTAATAAGAATGCTAGAGTCCCTTAATTTTGTTTTGCAGAGATGGTACGAACAGGAAACTACTAAAAAATAGAAAACTGTAATGATATTTTCCTCTCTGTGCCACTTTCATATCAACATGTGCTTATCTGTAACAGGTTGCAATATTCAGGTCATATTTTAATAATCAAATGAACTCTTACGCCATCAATGATTTCTTATTAAGATGCAAATCAAGAACAATCTCTGATCTTCTAGCAAAGCCTGAAAGCAGTTTCTTAATTAGTCAGGCTCCATCTAACATCTGACAAGACTTCCTTCATCATAGGAAACTGACTTTAAAATTATCTTAGGAATTCAGATTTGTGGTCAGCAATAAAGGGCTAGAACCATATATAAACCATAAAATAATACGGCAATTTTTAATAGTCACTATAAATCAGCATATATTCTCCTTAGCAACAGAAAGTGTGAATGAAGTTTAGTTGTTTAATCTCTATTTTGTAAACTCATTCTGACACCTGAATTCCTTTATATGCTAAAATGGAATGTCCAATGCTAGACAAGCAGAATGGTATTTCACTGACTCAAGAGTCACTTCTAACTGCTCACTCGGTGAGTTTGTCTTCATGCTTTCTCTCTCACCACTTCCTAGCTTTTGCAGTATTTCCCTTCATCTTTTAAATATAGATCTTGGAAGTGTAAGTCTCTAAAGCATCTATGGTGATGACATGATTACCACATCTCACCTGTTGCTGCCATCATATGGTCCATAATTAACCTTCAAAGTGCTTTGTTGCTATCTCAGCTTGAGTCATAAAATCCTTAAGACAAACACCATGGCTTGCCTTCATTTTTCGAGAGCTTGCTTTTCTTGCCATCGATAATAGATTTATAATAAATTATTAACACCTCTATCCCTTTCAGATCTTCATTTGTATTGAGCAGAACTTTCTAAAGCCAACAAACGTCCAAGGTCACACTGAGGCAGAACCACATCTCATGGCAGCGTCTTTACTTTTCTTCACACATTTTGGCAGGCTGACAAGTTGTGCTGTGGCTACAGGCACACTGGGAAAATCCAAAGAAGGTAAAACACGTATAGGTGTTTTCCACCCACATTCCAAAGAAAAAATGTTCCAAAGAGGCTGAATATATAGGCTAGTCCTGAGTCAATGAATTTCCATACCAAATTGTCTATTTCCCCAACTTCAACAGGACTGCTTGTTATCTTAATTTAAAACTTAAGCCTGAGGAGATTTGTTTAAAGGAAGTAATCCAGCTAAATACACTACCATGAGGAATTTACACAAGCTAGCTCTCTACATTTGCATCTCCCTGAGGCAGTATTCTAATGGCACCATAGTAAAAGAGTATTATTGCCTCACAAATCTGACATCTTCAATCCTCTAAATAGTTTAGAAAAAAATAATTATAGGTCAGCAGCTATCTGACTAAATCTGATGGCAGGTCTGGAGCATTTCTCTTATGAGGAAAATGTACAGCCTAGAGAAGGTTGAGAGGGGATCTCATTAATGCATATTAGTATCTCTAATGTGGGTGCCAAGAGGATGGTGCCAGACTCTTTTCAGTGGTGCCCAGGGACAGGGCAAGGAGCAGTGGCTGTAGACTGAAACACAGGAAGTTCCACCTCACCGTGAGGAAGAGCTTTGCACTGAGGGTGGCAGAGCACTGGAACAGCTGCCCAGGGAGGGCGCAGTCTCCCTCTCTGGAGACATTCCAAACCCCCTTGGACACATTCCTATGTCACCTGCTCCAGGTGACCCCGCTGTGGCAGGGGGGTTGAAGCGGGGGATCTCCAGAGGTCCCTTCCAACCCGAACGATGCAGTGATTCTGTGATTTGAAACGCACGCCCCGCTCAGTTACCGAGCCCACACGGCGCTCCCGCTCCACACGAGGCGGGCCCGGCTCCCCCTCCCACGGGCGGTTCCGTGCTGAGGGCAGGAGCAGGGGCAGGGGCAGCGGCACGGCCCAACCCCCGCCAGCCCTGGCGGGAGAAGGGCGGTCCCGGCCCCACAGCCCCGGCCCGCGCCGCCACCTCGTGGTGGAGCAGCCGCCGGCGGTGGAAGGAGCCGCTTTCGGGAAAGCGCGTCCAGAGGAAATCCAGGGCAGCCGCGTGGCACCGGTTCTGGGCCAGCTCCGAGACAGCTGCGGCGGCGGCGGGGGGGTGCGGCGGTACCCTCACGAGCCCGGTCGGGCCAGCACGAGTTGGGATTCGCTGCTGATTCCGCCGAGCACGTGGTTGGTAATTTCCGGGAAACATACACCTGCCTGTCACTCTCTGCAGTGTTTTCTAACACGCTTGAGAGGCAGCTACGTTCGTAGTTAATTCCGTTAAGTCAATCCAGAGGTGAAGGAAATACTTGCCTACTACAGATTTAAGGCTTTCATAAGCCAGCTCAGGCTCACTGATTTACTGCCAGCTTTGCGGGCTGTAAGGGTGAACACGGTCACTGATCGGTTTGTCTGGGGTGACAGCGCCCTGAACACAGAGGGAGGAAGAGAGCCGTGGTTCAGCCCTCCTGCCCTGTCACGGGGCTGCCATGACAAAGCCCTCTCGTGCCGCTGCTTCTTCGCAGCTCAGCGCCTGGAGACAAGCCGTGGCAGTAGCTGGGCAAGGAAGGCTGAGGAAAAGGCAACAAAGACAGAGCTGAACCCTTTTCTTACGGCTGGAGCAGTGATCCACTACCCTCGTGCCCAGGTGTGGCCCCACACCACGTGTTGGGAGCAGCTGTCCTGCGTTCGGGATCACTACAGGTGTCCTGCCGTGCCCGGTCAGTGACCTGCAGGAGCTGCCCCGAGCCTCTCAGCTGCACTGCAGTACAGCCCTGGCCTTTGATCCTCTGGGTCTCACCCCAGCCAAAGCCACAGTTCCCATTTGAGGTAACATCAGGGACTGAAAACAACTGAAGTTTTGCTTGGTATGGGAAATCCTGTGTAAGTTGATTTTTTTGGTTGGTTTTTTTTTCCTGTAAAGACAAACAAAACAAACCTTTGGTTTCATTTATCTGTATGCAACTTCAGTACTCTTCTCTACTGAAGTGCAAGCTCAGCATATACTTACCGATACATACAGTTTTTCTTTCTTTTTTTCTTTCTTGGACCTTTCCAGACCCAGTCATTCTCAGAGCCCTTCTCTGAGGCTGTTCTGAATTTTTCAGCATCTTTTCTGAGGCACTAACTTCAGAAGGACACAGCATTCGACAGTGATCTCACCGTTGGTGCAGAGAAAACAAAACAAATCAGCCAAATAAAAACCCCACATCACCTCCTGAGTAATATTTCCTTCTTAGTCCAGTGGAGCGGGGCTGCCTTATCTTAGGACAATTATACTGTCTGTCAGTATAGCACTTTCTAATCAGAAAAGAAAAAAAAAGATTGCCTTTCATATGCTAGACCTGTTTGGTTCCAGAAGAGGGCCCTTACTTCTAAAACCTTACTCACAGTTTTAGCATACAAAGTCTGTATCCTTTTTTGGACATAGGCCTGCAAATACTGCCCTGAACCTGATTTTAGGTTTTTTGTAATACTGACTGACAGTATTACAGACACCTTGCAGGTGCACCCAATCTTCTTTAATAAGTTCATAATCCTTTTCTCCCCTGAGGTGGTAGCAACTACCAGAGGCTACCCTCAGTCTGACAGTGCATGTTTTTTGTTTTTAAGTTAAATCAGTGTAGCTCTGAGATGAACACCTTGCAGAAGACCATTTTTGAGCTTTTATTTTACCAGTGAAGCCAGTGATGTCCTCAAGAAGCTACATATTTTTTTGATGGCCAGATTAAATTTTCATTGCTAATCTAAGACTACAGTGAGCTTGTGGAGCGTATGAATCTTGTAACTTTTGTTCTTCTTCCTTAATGTGCAGTGCCTGGAACTGTGTGATGAAGCTTAGCAGCCAGTGTAACTCTTGCTGGAGCTAACACAGGTTAGCCCTTCACTTTCAGACACAGGGTCAGTCATGAAAAGGATCTAGTTCAGGATACACAGCAGAGGAAAGAAGCGACACCACTTAATACCTAGATTGTCTTCAAAGGGCAAGCTAGAAATATTTATACATTTTTCTGAAAAAAAAAACCAACCCACTCATACCCAAGCAAGTGGGCAGTATCAGGGTACTCACATGAGGCAGTGCAAAGTGAGCCTATGTGTTTGTGGGTCCCAGGCCAGTGATAAGGAAGTGTTCACCTTAGGAGAACAGTCAGGCCCATTTTTATGAAGCCCAAAGTCACACCTTACAAGAGTGAGCTTTCTGCTTTGACAGGAAAATAGACTAGGAGATCAGGCCCTTCTTCCTTTCAGTTTAGTGGCAAAAAATTCAGCAAGAAGCCCTTCCACACAGGATCACAGAATCATTTACGTTGGAAAGGACTTCCAAGATCATTAAGTCCAGCCTCTGATAGATCTCCAGCCTGAAAACTAGACCATGGCACCGAGTGCCACATCCAGTCATTTCTTGAACACCTCCAGAGATGGTGACTCCACTTGTGGGCAATCTGTTCCAATGCTTCACAACTCTTTCCATGAAGAAATTCTTCCTGAGAAGAATTCTTTCCAAGAAGAATTTAGTTTATATTTCTACAAAAGCCAGAACCCCAAATATGCTGGAGGATTCGAGTGTTGCCTTGCTTATAAACATGAATGATCAAACCTGGGTACTGTTAAAAAAACCCAACAACTGAAAAACAAACAGAGAAGCAAAAAAAAAACCAGAAAGGAAGACAGACAAAAGAGGAAGGTAATAATACTAATGAAAAATCTATCCTAGCCAGTATGCATCATCAGGAATTGGAATTTTTTATTTCTCCTCTGGGTAAGAAACTATACTATGCTATTTTACCTTTGCCATTCTCTTAAGGTCTTTGATAGATGTCATACTTTAAGAAAAATCATCAACAGTTTCAATTATTTATGAATGCTAGAGAAAACTCCATCAAACAACACATGGAAGGCAGGCAGTAAGATAAGAGTATAGAACTCTAGTAATTACAGGTGAGTTACTTCTTAGAGATTTTTTTTAATGATAAGGATTTTTCTTGACAAGTTTAAAAGCATGTCACTTCACAAAGGAGAGGCTAAACTGGAAGATACAACTTCCTGATAATAAACATAATCTAAAGCAACTTCATAAAAATCATCATTTAGCAACACTTGGATTCAACTTCTTGGTTGCAGAAAAACCCCACACTGATAGAGCTGACCTCTTTTTAGTAGAGCTGACTTTTTTAATGGTGTCTTAAAACTGATTTAATCAGTCCTTTCAGTCATTTGAGAATAAGACAGCTAGTGAGGGTGCCGTAAAGGGACTCTCCTTCTTATTTCTGTATTTTAGCTAATGCTTTTTACCTTATGGAATGGAGACCAGAGCTGTGCTGCAGGCAGCAGATTCAGGAAGTGTTTTATCTCCCCGACCCCTTCCTCCTTTCACACCTCAAGGCCAACAGAGATTTCACCTCTCAGTACTATTCACTTAAGCATTTGTCTATAGATTGAGCTGGCTTGAAACAACCCTTTTCTTATAAAGAGGGTTTTTCACTTGGGTCATTTCTCAGAACTGATTTAGAGCCTGCACACCTCAACCTATTCAAAGCAGAACAAATGAAACCCAACCCCAATGGCAGGGATCTCTGGCTGAGGCAGCAGTTAAAGGTGAGAACAGCAGCTCTGAGGAGGTGAGGGGGTGTTTGTGTGTGGGTGGTGTCAGTAAAATATCGATTCAGCTCAGCTGTAACCGCAATAGTTCCTCTGACCATACACATAGTGCTTATCTCCTACTCCATCATACTGCCTGTACGTGACTTCTTTAATTGAAGTAATACATCTTTTGGGTCGCTTTCCTCCTGTTAATACACAATGGAAGACTTAAGTGAAGGAATACAAATGTAACAGGAAACTGTTACATTTGTATTCACCTTCCTGATACAGGGCTGGAAAAATATGGAGGCACGTCTCAGGCAAACATCAAAACACCTATTATACAAATCTGGGAGAACATCAAAGTGAAAGCTCTCGTGTGCCCTGGTTGATTTCCATTGCAAATACAGAGCTAACTCATTTATTTTCCGGTTTGTGCTCATGATTATTTTAATTTAACATGTTTGTCCGGAGGCAGCCGTCATGTTGATGCCATGGTGCTGTGTCACACAAGCTGTGGCCTGAGACACCCCAGCTGGGCATCTCAGTATCACGAAATTTATTCATGCCTCATACAAAATGCATTGTACAGGAAAGCTTGCAGTGGTATTTTGCAAAATAGCAAAATCTGTTAACTCTGGAATGTTACAGATATTTTAAGAATTCCATATGGGCTTATCTAATCTACTTGTCTTCCTGAAGATGGCCAGAATATACCTTAGTGGCTGATAGAAAAGTCTCAAGATGCACTTACTGGCATCAAGAGCAGACTGTCTGTAGATGCACTTGTATTTCTGTGTGAGAAAAGAGCTACTGAGTTAGCGGGACCACCACTGGTGCCAAAGCTGACAGCTGACTGCAATTTTATTATAAGATCAGTTACAGGTCTGCTACAGAGCAGCAATTCCACAGAGTTTTGAAGAGGAGGTGTCAGCTGTAATTGTGAAGAACCATGCAAATACACCCTGGAGCCACTCAGGAGAAAAAAAAACCAACAAAACCCCCCCCCAAAACCCCCAGCAAAAACAAAAAAAAACCCCAAACAAAAATGCAACCCCTTAGCTTTATAACCAGTGAATTTAGATTCAGTTGTGCCTGACTGTTGCAAACACCTTACAGGTTCGCAGAAATTAGGACTGGAAGGGACCTTAAAAACAGATCACAGTTAGGAAGTTTTCTTAATGGTTATCCAGAACTTATCTTGCTGTAAGTTCAGTAAACTTTTGTCCTGTTTGCTAGGGAACAGTGACAGTGGGGCTGCTCCCAAGGGAGGATGAGCCAGGGGCCAAGGGCAACTCCAGCACAGGCAATGCCCTCACCAGCTGGGGTCAGCAGAGCCAGAGGCTTGTGACAGCGTCTGTCAGGAGCCTAGACACAGGAGAGGGCATGAACCAGGGCCAGGGCCATCCAGGATGGGGCAGCAGGAATGAGACAGGAGCCGAGGCTGAAGGCAGAATTGGAGACAAGGTGACAACATGAACCTGAGATCCACCAGGGAAGCAGGGAAGGTCTGTGGGGGGGTCCCAGGGAAGCTAAGCTGGTCAGGACAATTAAGATCTGTTAGTGCTGACAGTGTCCTGACAGAATTCACAGTGGATGTGGTGATCAGTTACGCTCTTCTGTGGAAGATGAATCTGCTGGTTTTACTCTTCCTTCTGAAGTTGCACTCCTATGCTCATTGAAAGGAAAATGAATTGTGGACATGTACATTAAAAAGGTGTATAAAATTATTCACTCAGTTCTTGTGTTTAGTGGTGTTGTGTCTCAATACAAGCCTGTGGAAGGATTTTGTTTCCATGTAGTGGTTGTTGTTCTGGGTGGGATTTTTGTCTCTTGGCAAAAATCAGAAATAAACTTTTTTTTTTCCCGTGACCACTTGACTGAAAATTCAGATATGAACAAGTTTGAAAAGCAGTCCATGAAAATTATGAAGTGCTATTTCTTTTATCAAAACAATTAGTTTTTTTCCTAGAAGACATTACCAAACAATTTGAGTCCTTAGTATGGGAAAATCAGGAAAAGTGCAACAACATGCACTACAATTAGCCACACTTTCAGTTAAGATGGTTAAAACCACAAACCTCTGTCATGTGCTTCCATTTATGCATCCAACTATTGTAGCACAAGGATTGTCAGTACTATCTCTGAGCAGGTCATCCTCTATTCCAGGACCTGGAATGGTTTTGTATTTTGGTTTATATAAATATATAATTTATATAATTTGTTTTATATAATGGTTTTATACTTGCTCAACACTATCAAATGCTCATGTGAAAACCATACTCTGAACTCTGATAATTACCTCCCATCATCTTTCCAAGCTACAAATAGTTCAGCTTTACTTTCACGCATTATCTATGAAAGATTTCAGAGAAGATAAAAGGGCTCTCTAAAGGCTGAAAATGTGGGTACAGTTATGTTGAACTGAATAGCAAAATGAGTAATATGTGGCTTTTATATTTTTAAATATATTTCAATTAAATAAAAGACCCCAGAATTTCCAGTTTGCAGTGGTATCTTGAAATTTCCATTCCTCATTCAAAGTGTACACAAAGCTGTACCTATGCCCGCTGTGGGGTATTTCACACATATTCTGTGAGTTGTGCAAACACTGAGTTATTTAAGAACAAAGTATTTGTAGCTGTGTACAGAGAAAATGCACATTACTTGGGAAACAGATCCATTTACAGTGCTAACGCTTCGCATACTTGAGTATTTCCCACATTTTCTGCCGTATGTTTTATTAAACCAGGAACTTTTGAACCTTTGTCCCTGTAGGGAATTTAATTTAATCAAGGCTCATTCACAGGAGCGACAGATACTATATCTTGTCTCAAAGGGCAGTCTAATTCTGCCTTGATGCTGCTGCATAATGGATGCATACTTTACACTCACATTCCAGAGTGTATTTTTCAGCTAATATACTGTTCCAGCACTGCAGAAAAATCATCTGAAAATTGAAATATGTGTCAGTCAAATGGTAGAGATTAATAAAAATTGCTGCCTGCATGAAAAACCTAAACTAGGTTTCTAGCAAGAAGATATTTTATTAGCAGAAATAAGTTCTTTTCTGAATTCATTCTCACATGATAAATTAACTTCTCTTACAGTACAGACATTAAATCATTTGAGGTTACCTTACCACAGTGCTCAGCATCTGTGCCCTTGCTGAGCTTCCTTCAGTGCCCAGCAGCAGGAGCACTCAGCTAGCTGGAAATGGAAACAAGTTGTTTATATGAAAATACTGAGCAACTTTTGAACTGATTAAAAGTCCCCCTGTACACTGCCTGCATAAGGGGTTGTCTGAGATTATCTCACTTGTAAACCCCTCACCTCCTCTAGTTTGTATCTCATAAGCTTTTAGACACATTTTGCAGGGACATTTTTCCAGCCCAGATTCCTTACCTATGCATTTCTTTTTCATCACAAAGCATTTGTATTTTTCCCAAAGCACTCAAACCATAGAAGTTTTCCACATCCCTGTAGCTAAGGGGAAAAAAAAGAGGACAGAAAATAAGGTAATTAAATTCAGCTTTCCCACTACAGAAGTTTGATTTTCATCAGCTGGTGGAGTCAGGGAGGGGGAAGAAAGGATGGATGGATGGATGGATGGATGGATGGATGGATGGATGGATGGATGGATGGGACAGGACACATTTCCTTGTTTGTTGCCAGAGACTGAACTTTGGGGTTGCTTCCTTTGTCAGCAAGTGATCTTAAAACATTGTGATTCTGGTTTCTTTATAATATATTTGAGGAACTGAACGATTGATGGTATGTCTTCAGAAAACCATTCATAAGGCACTCATTTTCTTTACATATTGCAAGCAGTTGATGTACCTTATGAGCTAATAATCTGTCAGAATTGCCTGATACGTGATTTTTTTCTCATTGCATGTACTTCATCTTGGCCAAACTGCACTATTTGTTAATAATACTACTGTACTATGTCAGAACCCTATTGTATGTGAAGACTGGAATGCAATTCAGTGAAAAAAACCTAAAAGTAAAAAAGCATTTCCTTCCCCTGTCTCAGTACTAAACAAAAAGGATAAATGTTTATGAACAGTCAGACTAGCAAGAGGAAAGAGTGAGCATGAAGCTGGTCTGCATGATTACCAGTGACCTGATGATTCAGCCCAACCAGATTTGACTGTCTACAAATGCAGAAAGCTCATGCTTTCTACCTCTTAAAAACCAGAGGAAAATTTCCTGTAACCATAACCTTCATAGGTCCTCTCAGCAGGGGCTTCAAATCAAAAATGTAAGACCTGTCATGGAATAATCTTCCACAGTGCTCCCAGTTCTACCTATAATAGTTGGGAATAATCCAGCTCTGCTTTAGAAGCACATGAATTACGGATGGGTCACCCCAGAAAGCAAGTCCCAGCACAAAGTGTAGAAACACGTGTTCAAACCACTCAATATTTTCCGCACTTCACTTGAGCAACTGACCTAGAACTGTCTTACAAAGAAAGACCAATACACAACTGACCAAAAATGACTTGTGTACGGATCTAATTATAGGCTGCCAGTACCAAGGAAAGACAATGTTTAGTGTGGTCAAAGGGGCAATCCAAATAAAAAGGTGATACTTAGGGGGTCTGCTTTACTAATAAACTAACCTGTATCACTGTACAATTTTTGCAAATGTGGTGATGTAAAGCACCCCATAGTTTTAAGAAATATGTTAGTACAAGTGAAATTTTGTGTGCTTTATATATTTTTCTCAGTGTATGGGTCTACTGGGAGAAAAGATTTTTTCCCTCTTGCATACTATATCAGATAACTAAAGGATCTGCAAAAGTTGAAGTGAAGAAGGTCATGGCAACAGCCTGTCCTGTTTTCTGAGGATAAAGTGGACTGCAATAGGAATGATGAGAGGCATACAGGCATCCCCATTAGCCAGCTGTCTTGGTTTAAAAGACAGATGTCTGCCAAGGAAGGTGGGAACCTTCCTGGAATGGAAAGATGACACCACCCCCGTCCCCAAATTATTATAACTTTGAAATGACAGGGCTTCCAGGCAAAGATATGGGAAAAGGAATAACAGTTCTTTACTAGAATATATATCGATATAAAAATAACAAGACAGACAAACAACAACAACAAAAAAGACAAGGCTTTATCACAATGTCATACTACTGTAGAGAAAAGAGGTTTAAATTTTGTTATTACCAAAGTTGACATGTTCTGCTTATGACCCTGTGCTGTCAAGTCCCTAAAAAGCATCTTTCTTTAAAGAGCTGAATTACTGGGTTAAATTTGATGACTAAAAACACACAAGAACTAATTCAGCAGCAGCATTTTGATGCCAAACTGAGGTCCGTAAAGGATATAAAACAGTGTTTTTAAAATTTACTTCAGCCACATATCAAAACATACAACTCCGTGAAACAAGGATTCCATATTCTAAACTAGTAAGGCTCAGAAGCAGAAAAAGACTCCACCAGCAACTGGTCCCACACATGCTATATGGCCAAAAAGAAAAAAGCAGTTTCTGAAATACTGTATAAAAATTTATTGAACAACTCTTCTAACTACAATAACTTCCAGGAAGAAACTGTGGCTCGGAGCTGAGCAATACTTCATGTTGTACATTTACTCATTAGGAAATGAAGCTTTTACATTTCTAGCCAGGCTAATTTTGATAGCTGCAATGGTACTGGTAAAATACGACATATCTTAACTAACTGTATCTTACATTCTTTTTTTATTGAATTCAAAACTGAAGCAATACATACAAGCCACCATTCTGAAAATATCTATGCAAAGACTTAAAATATATATGTATAATTTGTCTTTTTTATACCAGTTGAGCCTATGTGCACTGCTTGTAGAATCAGGGCCTTAACTCACGTAAGTCACTTCAGGTAGTCTTTAGTGGATTAGAAGTTAGTTGAATTAACAGATGAAAATATCTAATGTGGTTTTCCCCACATTTGGGCTTTCTCTTTATTGAAAAAAGGCATTCCAGTTGAAAAAGCATATTAAGTAATAGTAGTAACCAAGTTCATTCTGAAAATATTGCAGCACTGCATATTGCACAGATGCAAATTGTCACCTTCTCTTCATAGAACTCGCTGAAATTCACAATTATCTGAAGTAGCTTTTTACCTGCCTGAAAGTTCCTCGTCAGAAACCTTACACTTCCAACAGGAACAGTGCTGCAGTGCATTTATAACACCTGCTTTGCAAGGTATGTTAGCTAACGCTTCTAAACATTGCCTTTGCATTTCTGGATTTGGGCCTCTTTTTTCTGGCCCCGTGTTCAAACTTGCGGGAGGCTCACGAGTGAGGCAGGCAGAAGTGGTTTGTACAACCTACTCGCTCTTCCACTACGCTGCTTTGCAGCCACACCTAGGGTGTGTTATAATCGTTTTTAAGGCCTTATGGAGGGTATCATACTGTCACGTGTAAGGGAATCGCAAGGGAGTCTCTTTAACAGATTTCTCAGGTGAAATAAAGTGCAAATGCGGCAAATATTATATCTGAGAACTGCTTATTGATAAAGAAAGGTGAGTGTTCCTATCGAGGGGGGATAGAAAAGAGAGAAGAGAGGGGAAAAGAGAGAGAAACAGAGACAGAACGTTACCGCTGGAACTCCGGGGCGCCGTGCCGGCGGCTGCTCGGCAGGTGGAGCGTGTGTGCCGCGAGTCGCGGCGAGCCTGCGCGGCTCTTGTGACCGGCTGGGCGCGACTTCCGAGCGGCGACGAGCGGCGTGTCTCCCGCGCCGGGGGACGACGGCTGCGGGCTGGTGCTGCGGGCTGGTGCTGGACAGCGCAGGAAAAGCGGCCGTGAGCGGCGATGGCGGCGGCGGCGGCAGTCAGCGGCGAAGCGGGTTGCTGCGGCCACGGGCTGGCCCCGTCGGCGGGGAAGCGGCGGAGCGCGGTGTCGCAGCGACGGCTGTCTCGGGGAAGCAGCAAAGCAGGGCACACGGACAGGTGCGGACGGGAAAGACGGCCAGGGAAGAAGCAGGACCGCCCGGAGAAGAGGTGAGCTGTTGGGGGGCTGAAGGACCTGGACCTCCAGATGAGCCCCCGCTCCCTCCCAAGAAGCCAAAACGGGGGGAACCCGGTTGTGGCGCAGTTAACTGCTTTTATGAGAAACTTTGCCCAGGCAACAGGAGTTTCCTCGCCTCTAAGGGGAGTCGCTTGCAGCCCAGTGGTGGAAGTTTCCTCTCCCCTCATCGGCTGTCAGGCGAAGTCCGCCCAGAGACAGAGCTTCTCTCCGTTCTCTAGAGGGGTTGTCTGCTTAGAGACCCTAATGTCAGTGGTCTCCTCCCCCCTTACATGTCTGAGCTGCGTCCTGCACGTGGGACGTGTTAAGGCTCCCCGCACGCGTACAGGAATGGTAATTTTTCACCCCATGTCAGAAAATGGATTTATAACATTAAACCTGGACAATGTTGAGGCATAAATAAAGGTTAAATTGGTTCCTCACACATACCTATTCTCAGTGTCATCATCATGATCTTCCTTCTCCTCCACTGGGATAAGTCCTTGATAGATCCTCCCCCTCACCTCAGAGAAGAGGTTTGGCAGGGGTGCTGCTCCGGCTTCAGGCAGCCTTCCATGCTGCAGCTCCGGGGGAGGGGGGAAAGGGACAACTTTCCCCAGGCACCAAGGTGGACTGGGCTGGTTTCTCGGCGCTGGCAGCCAGCGAAGTGTCAGTCAGTGGAGCAGGCGGGACTCTCGTCCTCTCTTGCAAGCAGCAGGCTCTCGAGCCGGTGGCAGGCAGAGCTCCACCGCAGTGTTGAAAACTGCTGCGCAGGAGAGGTCCATCCGAGGTGAAAAAGCACCACACGACCGTCCTTGCTCCCAACCAGGCAAAAAATGCCCACCACCCAGCCAAGAAACTGCCAAAACCACCCCATTTCCCCCACACCCCGCCCCAGAACCATTCCAGCGGTGTGCCAAGGCACTTGGCCACACCTCGTCTCTGGATCGCTGTACATTCACCATCTCCCTGACAACAAATAGGAAGAAAATTTCCTGAGAAAAAGAAAAAAAACCCCAACACGCAGCACCACTGAAACTTAGGCCTACAACCCTCTTTCATACTGAAAATTGATGTTTCCCCTTTCTGCGCCTCAGTCGAAGAGTGCTTGTGAAAAGCTGTAATTCCAGGAGGTGATGGTGAAAACAGTGCAGTGGCTTAAAACACGGTGCATGGGAGTGGTTTCTGGTGCTTTTAGGGCACTAGCAGTCAAAGCTGGGGTAGTGGTTATCTTTCACTGGAGAAAACCGTATTAAGAAATTGAGAAAAGGACCTAAAATCAGCTTTGCTGTCTCTCAATGACTCTGTCTGCTGTGCTTATATTACTTTCTGTGATAATGCTGCATTCACAGCTTGCTCACTCTTGTGGAAACCTCTGGCACCGTGTAACAAGCAGTCCCAAAGCACCAAATGCAAACTTCACTTTATGCTGTAATCTAATTTACCTTCTTTTTAGTGATCAAGTCTTCAGAGGATCCGTGGGAAAAGCCCTCAAAGTCTCTTAGAAGCACAGCACAATTATTCTTCACTGGGCTTCAAAAAACGCAAAGTACATTTTCTGCAATTTATTCAAAGCATTTTAGATCCTTTTTTTTCTTCTCTGCCCCCATAGGTTAGGTGTGCCTTCCATTCCTAATGAAGTATAAAGCTGGGCATAAGCTTAGCATATTAAGGTAATGATGGGGCAATGAAGAATTGTTGTTATTCCTGCTTTGAATGGGGAGATGAGGCCTGCTAGGGTAAAGTTAGTAGTTTTAGAAATGCTTGAGACCCAGAAAACTCATGAGCTGAAAACCCAGTGAGAAGCCATGGGAATGGCAGAGTACTTTGTTGCCAACTAAAATTTACTTGAGAAATCTCATGTAATTTAAGGTAGGTTTCACTTTTCTTACTGGCTGAAATTAACCCTAATGAGAATTTTCATGACAACAAGTGAGACTGAACACAGGTTGCTGCCAGAGTCCTGTGTCTCTGCACATCCACCCAGAGATGCCATCTGCTAGAATATAAGAAAGAAGAAAAAGATGCAAAATATTAGGAATACAGTTAAAGAAACATCATGTAAAGACTGTATTTATAATATTTTATTTTTGATATTATTTAATCATCATTGAACTTAGAAGAAAAATTCTGTTTTACACTTATTTTGTCTTTGCATTTTCAGATTTTCCAATACTTCTGCCCAGATGAGCAATTGCATATAGCTACCCTGGCAGGAAATGAAAGGGGAGATAGCACAGGTACAATACTAGAAAGCAAACATGCAGGAATATTGCTGAAGATTATGTTTCCCAGTGCTTCAGCTTTTGAGGCAAGGAGGGAAAAAAATACTGTGAGAATTAGCTGTTCCTGCTCCATTTTTCTAACCAAACTGTGCCCTCCAACCACTAGAACATCCTCTGCTCTGCAATTCACTCTTAGTTTACTCACAAAGCATTTGGACGTAATGAATAAGGAGAGACATTTCAGTAAGCGTGATTGACAAACACAGACAGATCTTGCTGTCTGCCAAATTCACTTTGTGCCCTGCAACTCAGAAGTGGCCAGAGCTGTGTGGTGGAGAATAAAGTCTCCACATGAGAAATTATCGCAGGCACAGAACTGGCAGCTCCAGACATTCGGAAATCACAGCTTGAGCCTCAGAGCAGTGCCACAGGGCTTTAAAAAGTATGAAACATACTTAGAGTAATATATTCTGTATTTTTGCATTTATGCTCTAGATTTGGAGACTTCAACTTGGTTTTTTTCTTATTTTTTTTTTATCTACAACTCTCCCCTTTTTTCCTTAAATAAAAGCTGACATTCTTGTGAAATTTTATGGTCTGGCAGCTGGTATTCTGCAAATACTTCCAGAAATTGCAAGTCTTGGGATAAATTTGCAAGAGTTGTCAATACATTTGGTACAATAAAGGCTGCACCCTGCACAGGAAATTCCCTATCTGGTGTAAGACAGATAGAAGACTGGTAACAGCAATATCACACTGAGATGAAATATGTCAGAGAAAAATAAGAGAATATGAACTGAACTGCTTTGATTCCTCTTCTTGACACGAGCACAGATTCTGTCTCCTAAACCCTGTAACTCACAGAGGTCTTTCACAGGGGAGAGCCTTTCTCCACCAGATCAGGCTTTTGCCATCTGTCTTGGTCTTTCTTTTCCCCACCTCTGTGCAGTCCAAACAGGAAGGGACAATGTAAAAGCCACTGACACGTTATTAAATGAAAAATGTTCAGGAGAGGTCAGGAACGAAATCTCAGGGCTGTTTATAGTTGCTTGATTGCTGCCTGTGTAGCAAATAAGGCAACCATACAAAGGTCACCGTGTCTCATCCTATTACATCAGTGCCCTTTCAAAGTACATTGTGTCCCTTCAAGTTGTGTCACATCGAGAGCTGGTTGAGTGCTTCATTGTGATTGATATTCATTGCTAATTTAACTTTCTGCTACTGGTACATTACTTGTGAACCTGTTCTTGTTCCTGGAAGCACATTTGCTATTTGCAAGAGTGTTTGAGCAATTTCCCGACGCTCCATTTGATCGTTCATGTCATTGGGAGAGTCACATAAAACAAGTGATTCCTTCCCCTTCTTTATCAGATGACACTTCTTTTTTAATAGCAAAAGAAATAAGATTACTAAAGCATGTATATGTTTGTTGATTCCTAATACAGCTGTAATCTCCTTAAAACCAAACTAAAACAAATAAACAAGCAAAGAACAAAAAAAGCCCGAGAAAAGGAGCCAGAAACTTTGTCAAAGAAGCTGACAATGAGCATGAACTTGTAGGATTTAAAATAGTGACCGTACTTTCAGTACGGGCTTGTAAGCTGGGGTACTTTTTGCATTACAAACCCAGTTAAAAGTTAAATCCCTCAAATGCTACGTGGAGAGTAAAACCCGAAACTCTCCGCTAGAGGACTCTCTTTTCTTTGAAATGACACGCTCAGCTCTCACATAAATACTTTGGGACCCTGTCCTTCGGTCCTTGCTGTCGGAGTGGTTACTTTATAAAATGTGTGAATGAGGTCAATGCTGAGGGACTCGTGTGAAGTCTCAAATGTTCCTTCTTTAGCTTTAAATGGGAAGGAGATTTTTAAAGCAGCATCCAAATCAATTAACCAAGCTGTGAGATTGAACTGAAGTGCATGGAAAATCTCACTCTGTTTTGACACATGCGTAATATTTTATACATACTGTTGCACTCTAGAACATATCTTCACCTTTTTCTATCATTCTGCCCTGTTTTTGACACATTCACACTCAAAAGTTTACCAAACATGATTCTCACCTGTGACCACATTGTTTTATTTTGACTTTAGTGAGTGTGGGAATTTGTTAGTGCTTTATATAGACTATTGAAGCACCAGGGAAATGAAGTGTTGCTTTTTCTCTGCATCCCTTTTCATGTTAACCTGCCCCATTTAATGGGGAAATGCTAATGAAAGGGCTAATGTCCCCCATCAATCTGCTTGTACCTGGCTGTGTGTTCCCTCTGCCTTTCCTCCAGCAGATACAATGATTGTGTGGCTGCAAGGTGAGCTGAATTAATCACCTGGCTCGACCTGAACAAAACCCCCTGAAACTGGTGCCAGAGCGCTGGGTTCTCTGCCAGGGAGCTGGGGGTACCATGGGGCTGGCTGGGAGGGCAGGGCAGGATCAGGACGTGCTGTCAGCTGCAGATTAGGTGCAACATGATATGGCAGATTTTCAGGCCGCTAAAAATGTCATGCAAACACCACTTTGGCTTTTATTTGTTTTGTTTCTGAAACTGGAGTTAGGTCACATCCAGGCTCCTCATCTGCAGTGTTGGATTCATGCACTTTCCTGGAGTTCACTGGGTTCACAGCTGTTTGGTTTTATGCAGCCACAGAACAGGTGGCCTGAGAGAATTAGACCAGTAAAAGATGTGTTAGCAAACTTGGGTTTGTTTTTTTTTTTTAATTCCTCCCCATGAACATTATAGTCACGTGGCTGTTCCCTATGACACTACAAACTATAGTCCTCAAGGGGTGCAGTCATTGCACATTATGAAGCCAATATATTGTGAATCCATCAGTTTGTGCAAACAGTCTCTGAGCACAGAGACTTGATTGAACAGTGTCTACTGTATATATTCAAGTTATAACACTTTCTTACGTACATCTCTGGTACATTTATGTTAAAGCCAGATCCTGTCTCACTAATGTGGGTTAAAGTCACAAACACAGTGTGGTGGTTGGATGTTTTTCCTGTGTCTAGCAGACTTGTTACCATGTCCTAACTGCAGTTAATGAGAAAGGAATGATAATTATTGCAATAAAACATATGAAATACAACAACAAAAATGACGGTTTAATGTTCTGTATATTTTTTGTTTTTCAAGGGTGATATATTATATTTGTATACAACAATTTTATAGATGTTTATGCCTTCAGTAGCATAATAAAATATGTAAAATATTTACTGCTAGATGTGATTTTCTGGCTTTTTTCTCGTAATTGCTTTTGAAAAATACTGATAAAAAACAAAGAGATCTTCAAAAGGCAGACCTAAGCTTAGAGAAAGCAAACTATTACCCATACCATACAATATAATTAAGTAACTTGCCTGTCTTCTTGATGAACTTAAGAAGAGGATATCTTTCATTGTTAAAAAGTCAGGCTGATCACCTTAGTGTTAATTACCTGATGCTGGATGACATGGATGGTCTGTACAATGGGCACAGCTTAGAAAGGGATGTTCCTGTGGATAAATGCAAGGAAATCACAGAATAAAAGAGTGCACACTTCCAGAGAACGGCACAATCCAATTGCAAGGCTCCTTGAGTGAGGTTCAAACCTAAGAACTAAATTCTGATAACTGCCAACTTGCATATGAACAAATACAATTTTAGCTAGATATAGCAAAAGTTCCTGAGTGTTAATTTAAGGCAGCAATAATCAGAATGAATTAATATAAAGCAAACAAAAAGGACACAATAAACCATTCAGTGTTGTCAAAACACAGTTTTAAACTAGCTAGTGAGCATGCGTGCAGTATTGCAGAGTCTTCTCAGGCAATGTCTGCCAAGCATGGTTGGTAATTTTATTATGGAATAAAAACCAAATGATTCAGGAAGTATAAAGGAACTACTGAAGTCAGAGGAGCAGGAAGAACTATCAGTCGTATAACAGGGACCTAAAAAACTAGATACAATCACAAAAAATACAACTAGAGCTTAATGGCAGTATTTTGAAAGAAAGTACATACTTTCCTAGACAAACTGATAAAGTTGAATAAAATGGAGATGCTTTTGGACTTGTCATCCCTCAAGGCCAAATCCAAAAGCATAATTCCCAGAACATTATCTGACTTAATAAACGTTACATCCTCTCCCTTTCCTCACTTGTATCCTTAGATCATGGTTGTAAACAACACTAGTCCTATTTTGGCACTATATTATACAGTAGAACAAAGATGTCTTCTACAGTGATAGGTATCAGAATGAAAATGAGAATACACAGTCTTGCAGAAAGTAGTTCAGTCATGGAGATTTTAATTCATTATCTGTGGTTCCTTTCCTCTTCTTGCAATGAAGGCATCTTTGATTCTGCCAGGCACATGCATAGGTGGCAAAAGGTGGAAATCCTTTCCTGGTCATGGTAAGTGGAAAGATCCCATTTTCTAGGTGAAAGTGTCAAATCTTCCTTTTCTTTTGGAAGCAAAGGTCAGTGTCTAGTCACTCTTGCCTTAAGGTCTACAAAAGTTAAACCAAAACCAATGGAGAAGCACAATTACATCATCTAACAGTAGTTACCCACACAGGCTCAGCTTGTTGCTGTTGGTGCTGACATCTGGTAATATTTTGGGTGTCAGATTCAAAATCTTGGTCTTCACACACTCCAATATACCAGGACTGTGGTTGGCACTTTTAAGTCTGTGGCACAGCGGTGTTCAGATCAAGGCTTTCCACAAGAGTCCACCAACCCTGTAGAGTCAAATGCCCCAGAGGCTGTGAACTATCACATGCCTTCATAATCTTCTTCTCCAAGTACATTTTTTGACCACCGCCCCTGTCCCATATAAATTGCAACAACATATGCACTAATAAAGACTTTAAAAGCAATCCTGCTTCCCTATCTTGCTCTCACGAGAAAGCATTCTCTTTACCAAAGGTTTTTCTCTACACAAGCTCTCTTCCTGGGGGCAGGGTGAGAGGAGAAGGATGTGCCAGATGTTGGCTGCTGTGGTTGCTGCACTATCAGAAAGCGCACTCAGGCACTCTGGTGATGGGCACTGCAAGTCAGCATGGAGGAGAAGCGGTGCCTTCATGTAACAGCAGAAGCACGGTCAGTGTGACAAGTGGGTTCAGCTCGTTTGCTGCACCTTGCTGAAACCTCTTGTCCCCTCGCCAAGCCACACCATTTGTCCTGGCCGGCTGTTGGCAGTGGGACGGGGAAACACACGGGGTGAGTGCTCTTTCACAGAATGCGCACTCTGTCTTGCGTGTCCTAGAGCACTCAAGGGATTAAACAATGGGAATCACAGGCAGAATTAGCATTTTAATGGGGAACAATGAGTTTGAAAATTCCCATAATTTGGCCTTTGAGCACCATCTAAAAAAACTGCAGGCACAAGGGGAAGGAGACAGAGAGACAGAGAATGTGCTCTGCCCAGACTTACGAGAAATCCAGGCTGTGTTTTAATGAGGGATGGGCTGAAGTAAGTCAGCGCAGCTGACCTTGCTGGAGACACATTTTCCTCACGCTAAATCCTGGCATTTCAGACCTGCTTTCAACGTTCCATGAATAGATGTCATTACTCATTATCACATTTATCACTACAAGTCCAAAACAATGAGGTGTCACCAAGGGGAAGGATTAAAATAGGCTTTAAAACTTTCCCCCCCACACCTTCTCAGGAAGTACCTGGCATAGGTCATCATATGGCCATGTGTTCTAAGAGGGGAAACAGAAGCCAAGTTTCTGATATGAAAAACAGTTCCTCAGAGATGTTATTTTGCTAAACCCAAAACTTTCCATTATCCTGTTCCCTTCCAGACTAACAGAATATATTGAGAAGAGCTTGGAGAGATAACAGCCAGTTCTATCCTGTACTGGGGGTTTATTCTCTGTTTCACTGCAGGTAGCATCTAGTACACAGTGCAGATCTTTCCTACTTTTTAGGGTTTTCATTGGTGGCAATAAAGTACATTACAAAGAATAACTTTATCATCAAAGTCTGAACCTACTTGTGTCAAACTGTCATGGGATAGCAAGGGTGAGCAGAAAATGACCCAGTTACCCTAGTGCTGAGAGGGTGAATACCTGTCATGCAAAACTAGAGAGGCTGAAATTATCTCCTTACATAAGTCACTCACTAAGCCTGAAGACAGTCCAGACACCTTCCTTCCAGGCAAAGGAGACGGTTGGAGCAGATCACAGGAGTCCTGCCCCATGTGTCACCTTCCTCTGCTCTGCCAGAATGGCTCTATCCATCGCCCCACAAGTGCCCTGATCCTGGAAAATAAGTTTTGAAAAGAGGTTCTTTTTTTTGTCCTTTTACTATTCGGGTTTTATTGTTTGTTCATTTTAGGTTGGGTTTTTAAGCCCTGTCAGTTCTTAAGGCTGCTTCCCAACATGACCAGATGCAGAGTGGTGCCAGCACACAGGGAGGACGAAAAGAAATAAACAGGAACTAAGACAAAAAAAAGGTGATTAAGGAAATACAGGGAGGTATTGCTGTTCACATAGCTCGAGTAGCAACTCCTAAGCCTATTCCGCAATCCTAAATCTTGTGATAAACACCGTGTGCTAGGAATGAGAATCATGCCTTAAGAACTGTTTTAATAATTTTCTCTTTTTAATAGAAAGAAAACTGGCCTCTCACAAATAGTAAATCCTGCTATTTGCAAATGAACTTTAAAAAAAGTGCATCAGTTAATAGAATTCTCTGTCATTTAGCCAAATGCAAACTCAGGTGAATAAGATTGCCAATTATCAGTATAATTTTGAAAGAAAGGTATTCAGAACTAATTGTATGCTTCACTTGGATAAGCAGTCTATCAATTTGTGTTTGCAGTGCTATCTTCTCTCCAACTGACAGTATTATGGCTTCTTTTTTTTTTATGGAATTTTTCTCATTTGAAAAAAATCAAAGCCTTAGTAAAAGAAAATCCAGCCTCTCCAAACTAAATCCATCAGGTTTTGATGCCACTCCATCATGACCAACAGAATAGTCAGGAGGATTGGTAAACTTAATTTTTTTTGACGACGGCTGGAAAATTGGTAGTTCTGTACACATGTATAGTCACAGAATCATAGAACCATAGAATGGCCTGGGTTGGAAGGGACCTTAAAGATCATCTAAAAAAAAAAGAAAAAGCCCCCGTGCCGTGGGCTGGGACAACTTCCACAAGACCAGGGTGATCAGAGCCCCATCCAGCCTTTCCTAATCCTGGTGGGGAAATTGCTTCTCGTTTATTTTGGTGATGCAAGGAGCCTGATCATACACCAGAGTGAGAGAAGAGAGAATAAGAAGAGGTGGGGGAGAGAGAGAATAACCTTGCCTTTGCTCGGGTACTCCTCAAGTGCAAGCCTAAAATCCACAGAGCACTGACGGATCTATTTTGCTTCCTCTTGCAGTTTCATTACTCAAGTGATAAAGTGCTGTCTGCCATACTGACAGCAGAAGGGGACCTAAAACAGGTCGTGTGATACAGTCTGTGATGCAAAAATCTTTCTGTGGGAATGGATAATGCCCACACACATGCAGAATAGCATATTCACCTCTGTATTATTTTACAGCATAAAATGTCAAACACAGATGGCACTGTGTAGACCAAACAAAAAGAGACATTGCCTGAGTTTGCAGACAGTTTGATTTCCATCTACTGATCACTGATTCCTAGATTTAAAAGGCCAGAGGGACCATCGTGATCTCTTTGTCTAACCTCTTGTATCACAGAGGCCAGAGAATCTCAACCATTAATTTCTGCCCCAAGACCATAACCTGTGCTTGTGTGAATATAATTCTTTTAGAGACAGACTTTTTTTTTCAGTGCCCAGGCCCGTGACTCCAAGTAAAAAAGAATTGGGAAAATCTGTGCAAATGCTGTAACTGTCTGCTGGTTGTTTGTTTATTTCTTTGTTTGTTTTCTGCGCTTTTTAAAAACTTCTGAATGCTTTTGCCATCTTCTCTGACAAATCAAGTTTTGCACTTAGTCTGTCAGCAGTTAAAAGCACAGCAATACTTGTGTCGCCAACACCCACCTAACCCTTGATCTCTGCCAATGAACGTGCCAGGTTTGGTGGCAGGTTCTGGAATACAGAGAGTTTTCAGCTCCAAACTGGACAGACAAGTTAATTCCCTTCACACGGTCCACTGAACAGCCATCAGGTGGTGATAAATTTCAGCTGCTGTTCACCTGCACCGGGTTTGCTTTTGTAATTGTAACTGAAATATTGTAATGTTCTACTCTGAGCTTTATTATTGGTACTTTAGAGCAATTCATTTCCCCCTTTTAAATTGTAAGCAGATTTTACCATGCGATGTATTTGATAAAATAGAATGAAGCTGTAATTTAGCATACGACACGGTATACTTAGGTTATTTCACAGCAGTATCAAGAATAGTTAGCCCCTGCCTTTAAAAGTTTAAAATCAAAACTGCACAGAATATGCCATGGTGAAGATCTTGTGGCATATTATCCAAAATAACTCTAAAGATAACTCGTATCACTACACTTTGTTACCTTCCTTGCATTTCCTGTAAATTAATCTTTCGTTTCCAACTGTTAATCTATGGAACTGCAATGTACAATATAAATGGGACCTTTTAAAAATAGCACAGTAATATAATGAATTAAAATGACAGTAAAGAAAAAAAATCTTACCATTGTGCCAGAAATCAGCTCAATATGCTGGCTTAGACTTTTTTAAATGAAATTGAATTGATGAAGTTAAATGCAGGTCTTGCACAGAAAAAAATGTGTATGATAAATATTTATGTGGTCAGCACTTTAGAAGTAACATATATTCACCATATATCCATATGATCAAAACTTGGGGTGTCTTTATTATTTGTATTAAAGATACAAACAAGCATAAGATTGTAGTGAATGAACAGTAGAAAAATTGTGTCCCATATAAAGCCATATTTACCATAACAGCTTGGTCTCACCCCTTTTGCCTGAAAGTTTACTTAATTTTCAAGGATGTGACTTAATTAGAACTAGAACTGATCCTCAGACTCGTTATCTTTGCTGATAATTTTTTTGTGTGTGTATTTTACATAAAACATGTACCACAGCCATTCATTTGCACATGGGAGAATTCAAACTGGTGATTTTCTTAATGTTCTCAGCCCTCTGCTACTCAGCTCTCAGCCCAGAATTTTGTCTGAAGACTTCTCTCAGGGCCACATTTCCAGTACTTCTTTAAGCTGTCTCTGTATGGTCTGCTGCTTCTTTTTCAGGTTCCCTTTCTCTCCTTCACTAAACATTACTCAGCAAAACCTTCCTGAGCACTGCTGCTTTTGTTTTTGAGGAGCAACAGGCCATAGTATTTTGCTTAACTATCTTCTTATACAGCATTTTATTTCCATGCTGGAAAGCGAAGATTTTTTTCAACCACTTTTTTCAGTGTTACACCTGAACATTTTCATTGAAGCATGAGAGACTCTATATTTTTAACCTTTGTACACCACTTTTATATTGGGCTCGTAAAAGGCACTGGAGAAAAGATAAATGAGAAGGCTCTAGAAAACATGGCACAAAGCAAATACCACCCAGAATCTAACACAGCACTCTTTTCCATACCTATCAATGGTTTCACTCTCCCAATTAATTGTTATTTAATTATGTCAGCAAAAACATAATTGCTCAGTACCATCTAATATCAATGCTCACAGGCACGGATATGAGGCCTCACAAATTCTAATGACTTCTTGTCAGGCCACAGAACAGAGCCTTTGACTATGGGTGCTGTATATATGCTTAGACGTGTTTCTTTATTACTGGAATGCTCCAAGGGATTTTGTTTCATTCATGTCACAGCTGTCCAGCCCAGGTGCAGATGTTGCAATCGGGCTCTGATGCTGCAGTGAGTTTAAGTCCACAAACTTTGACAGAATCAGGGAATAGTTCCCAGAAAAAAAAGTGTGCATGGGAGGACCTTCCTCTTGTGAATGGGTTCAGGGATCTCTCTGTGGTGGACAGGGGGAAACTGTTCATAGTAATTAAGAAGATACTCTAAATTGCTGTCCAAAGATGGTGTTAATTACCTCAATCAACTAAAACTGAGTCTCTAACCTTCCATACTTGCAAAGGTCTCATTTCGGATCACTGACGCTGTAGTAACTAAATAACTGCTTCTCCTAAAAGTCAGTGTTGGATGGAATTAATCTAAAGTTAACTTCCTAAAAACAATTGTCTATTCTATACCTGGGCTCAGCAGAAAAGAAAGCTTCCCCAGTAAGGACTGGCTGTCGTGCCTGTAACACTCCCTGATAGCCTAGACGATTCCAGTCTGGATTCCCGTGTACAGGATGATGAGTTGTACCTCGGCGTTGGTGTGTATTTCCATGGCAGTCACAGAAACTAGCTTGGTTGGGTACCACAAGCAGCCTGCCAGTGGTCTACATGCGATGCACATTTCTGGTGTCCTGAACTGGGACATGAAATTTTACTTACCTTGGGGTTGAGACTTTGCACGGGAGCATGGTGGCTTGTGCCGTTCCTGTTTGTTGCAATGGCAGGGAATGGTTCTGCAGCCCGTAGCGATCTGAGCACATTGTTTTTGATTTTCATTGCTACTTGCCCTATCTGAGGTAACAACTAGCTTAGGAATAGCAGGCAGCTGTAGGCAAAAGCTGGGAGGAATACTTCACAGTATTTGTTACTCTGTTCATACTGCTTCATGTGACTGATTGTAACTTGGCTGATATTTTTGGGTTAAACTTTTATTAGTATTAACATGCTTCATCTGCCAGAAGGCTTTTCTCCATGTTCTCGTAACAGCTCTGAAGTTATTTGTTTGTAATCATAAGAAGTGGTAAAAGGAGGAGAGCAGCAGGCATCAGGGCTGATATGGGAAGTGTCAGTCAGCTTTTGGATCATCATTTGCTACGACAGCAGTGGGAAGGAAGAAGAATGGCAGTCGCAAATTTATTTTAATGTGTCCTGCAACCTTGTGATTGATTAGAGGAAAAACAGATTGTTTCATCCTTTTTCCACAATTGGATTTTCTGGTTAAATCCAGAACTGCCGAAGTGCAATAAAACACTCTCATGAAAGCAGTAATCTCCCTAAATCTTCAAATTTCCCCCACCCTACCTCCCCACCTCATTTCATACACAAACATGGAACTAAATGATGCATAAAAGCAGCAAAACTGATTACCATCAGCAGAGTTTCCTTTTTAATGTATTAGACCTTTAATCTTTTCTTAAGTATTGGCCATTAAAATTATTAAACTAGTTCCCCTCCTCCTGCCAATGTGTATTTTTTGAATGAATTGACCAAGGTATTTAAAAAATGCTACTGCATTTTTTCCACAGGTCTCCTGGTGTGTTTTGTAGTGCAAATTTTGCACTGTTTAATGAAGGCATCTCACTGCCTTTTGCAGAGCCAGTGGCTCCTGTAAGCTGCTGGAACTGCTTCTCCCCTCAGTTCTTACCAGGAGCCCTGGGGATCAGGGAGGTTCCCTGGGCAGCAGGGAGCAGGCAGAAAGGCTGCTCTCTGTGCTGGAATCTGCTGGGAATGGGTATGCAGGTGTTCCAGAGCTACCTGCTACTTCTCCTTCAGGCTCATGAATTGAATGAACGTTGGTCTTAAGACTGCCCACTACCAGTCGGTTAACTACTGGCTAAATAAACATTATGACAGGGAATAATGTCATTATTTACCCACCTCCAAAACCACTGCAGGCTCCATAGGGGTGGTAGCAAACAGCAGCAGGTTAGACAGGGCATTTTCTCTCCAGGAAAACGAAAACAACTGGCAAAGATATTGCAAAGTGGCACAGGGTTTGACCCTTCCGACACGTCTCAGGGAGCCACTGACTTTTCAGAAGGGTGGAGGACCTGCTTTTTGAGTATTACACTGAAAGAATCTCTGTGATGCAGATACCCCAAATCATTTTTACCTTTTGAAAATACTGATCATTGATAAACTTAAAACTATTGATCCCAAATTTAAGTGTTACCCTGTATATACATGAGGTCGGTGTTCTCACACTAGGCTTTAGAACAAATGACAAGCCTTTCTGCAGCTCTTGGTTTAGTATAAATCTAGTCTGACAGAAATTAATAATGCAGACTTGAAATATGAATCATGGAAAATGAGCAAAATAAGTTCTTTTACTAAATAACCCACACACTGACCACAATGACTTCTTCTCTACACCGTCTGCTTTCCCTGGAGAGCAGTGACTAAGAACTGGGTGCTGTGGGAAATATGTTTGGGTGTAGCAGCTGAGTTTCTGGATGTTGTGATCTGATCTTGTGAACACTTCAGCAAATGAGTAACTACCCACACTGGAGCAGTCCCAATGAACAGAAGCCACTTCTTCCTTATGTGTTTGCAAATAAGTGCTCAGCTTTCTCTACAAACAAAATTTAGTCATTTACTTTACATTTGTGACTGTCAGTTTAACTTTCATTTCACTCAAAACAAGCAATGTTCTTATTTAAACAGGAGCTGAGTGCCACAGGAGCAGGCTGACAAGGAGCCAGCCCAGCTAGCAGTGTCTGAGTTTCAGTAAGCACACATGGAAAGTTGCATCGGTCATTTATTTTGAGCAAGTTTGCCAGCTTGGCCCATCTTTCTGAATAGTTCACTTGTTTGATACAAGTAATGAAAGACATTCCACTTATCTTAATTGCTTTACTCGTGTCTTCCATATTCCTGTAATGGCTCCTGATTGTTCAGCCTTAAAAATTAAATGTATTGTCTGCTATTATTCCCACAGTAACCCAGTACGGGCAGTTAGATAGTACCACTGATGGATAGATGCTTGCCTTTCACTTTTAAAAGTCTAAAATTCAGCTTTTGCATTAGATTAAAAGTACAAGCAATGTTAGCTGGATTAATTTAGCTCCTGGCTGGCTCCTGTAACAAAGCAACCAAACCAATTGGACAGTGTAATGAGTTGTCACTAGATATATTGATAACTGCAGTTTTTGTGCTTAACTTACATGTAGATAACCTTGTATGTGATCAGAGAAAGTTTGCTGGCTGTCAAAGCAGTTGCTTTCTCTTCACATGAACAACTTTGATTTAGACATTTCTATAACAAGCATGCAGAGCTAATGAAGTAATGTGAAGACAAAAAGACTGGGTGACTGAGTTCTGGTTCCCCCCAGCAGCCCACAGGGCAGTAGATCATGCTCATTCAGGCCAACATGCAGAAGCTAGGAAACACCAGAATTAATGCTTCCCACGTAGCCTTAATAGGGCTGTCTCTAGATATGCCTCAATTCCTTGGCCCCTGGTAGCTGTGTGGGGTGTGAATCAGGATTCTGTAAGACAGGGGAATTTTGAATTTGAAACCTTCCCCAAATAAAGGGCTGCTAGAACAGTTTCACAGGGTTAAACACAAAGCATCCCTTGTGCCCTTGTGTTTGGAAACACCTGACTTGCTGTAAATGAATAGTTTTCAGCAGATAGATCCTTCCAGCATCTGCAGTTCTGGTCTGCTTGGAGGAAGCCCAGTGATTTTGAAAAACAACATGATACTGGGTTTTATAATGGAAAGAATGTGACACCCATGGTGATACAATGATCTGGAGGAATTTCTGTTGTGAGTTGTGGTCATCTGGATGTTTCTGTGCCAGGCTGCTCTAAGAGTGAGGCTCACAGAAGGGTTTTAGAACTGTTTGCCCTCTTCCACTTCCCCTGAACTACGGTTCTGTGAGTGCTCAGTGTGCTCCATATGTGGCTACGCTTCAAATAGTTCCTTTTTCTTTTCCTAATTTGCTTTAAAAAATGGATGATTTCACTGACTGGGTTCAAGGAGTGTCTTCACAAAGAGCTGCAGTAGCTTGGCTGAAGGGCTGAGAAATTGTGGTGGGCATTGCCTTGATGGACGTGAGACAAGGGAGAGATCAGGAACCTGCTAAGCAGGCTTTTCTGCTGGAAAAAATTGTAATGTGGAACAAACCATTCATTTTTATTTGTGCTCTCACCTGTAACTTTCATTTACATCTCTGAAGACATAGCACTGTGCTGGTACTCAAATAGCAGCTTCTCATCCAGCTCATGAGCACATTTTACCCAAACCTCACCTTATCTGCAGGCAGCCCGGGAGTTCCTTCTATTACCCTGCTCCCTCAGAAAGTGGCTGCAAATCGTGAAGGCAGAGCAGTACCAGTGCATTGCTTCCTGCTGATCACATCTCAGTAAGAATTAACAGACCTTAGAAGAATTTCCCAGCAGACCTTGGCAGAAATTAATTAAGTACCCCTTCTCTACTGGATTAACCAAAACATCCTGTTTCATTTAGTAATGAGAACTTGATATGCAGACTGGGTGCTGCAGCCCAGGCCCTGCCTGGCCCTGGGCCCCGCTGAGCCAGCACTGCTCTGATCCCATCCCCATGCCATGCCATGCCATGCCATGCCATGCCATGCCATGCCATGCCATCCCATGGGATTCTTTCCTGGCTGAGCCCCAGGGTGCCTGCAGATGGCTGGGCTCTGGCTGACCCTGGTCACCATCCCCAGCCCAGCCTGGGCCATCTTGCTGGGGTCTGCAGGACAGGGTTGGTCAAGAAGGTGGCCTGGTGCTCCCTTCTGGTCCAAATCCACACTCCCACAGCAAAGCCCTCCATGGAGAGAACCTGCATATGTCTGATTTAATTAACTAATCAATTCTGCTTTAAGGGCAAGATGAAGATCTGAGAAGCACACACATTAGCTTCTCAAAACCCCTTCTATGTACAGCTAATATGGCCTGTGGATGATGTTTTCTCTAAAAAAATTGGGCACACAGCTGACTCCAGGACCTGTGAATCTCATGCTGGAAAGAGAGAGCAGGTGTCAGTACTGTAGGTGAGACTTGCCAGTCCTTGAAAGGCAAAAATAATTTAAAGCATTTGGCTGTAGGACCTCCTGGAGCCACGGGAATTTCCTAGCAGCTGTACAGATACCCTGACTCCCCACCCCCATGTCCTTGAGGCCACGGACATCAACCCTCCCCTTGATTCCCACTGCCACGGCTGCACCTTCATCTCTCCCAATTCTCCCTCTGGGCAGAAGCCAGGAGAGAAAGCAAACTAGAGGAACATCATCACTGTTGTCTTCCTTTTCTACTGAGTTCCTAATGGAGAACCCTGCATTGCAAAATGTTTCCTTCTTAAACTCAGCTGACCCTTTCTAGCCAGGTCCGGAGCTCACAGTATCACTACCAGGAGACCTCCGTGAGGAGGTGAAAAGAGGGCAGATGGCTTCTCTCTAGGTTTTGCCTTTCCTTTTGGCTCCTGTTCATCCTCATCTGTCTTACAGCATAAGGGAATCGGAGGTCTCTGAACAGGCTACCTAGAAAATTCACTGTTGTGCACTGCAAACTGGAGAAAAGAATTCCTGATCCATAACCACACTGCTGCCAGGCCAAGGGCAATATAACACCATGGAAATCAGCTGGGATGAAGCTGGAGTAGAATGGATCAACACAGAGAATAAACAGTCACATCATTATGTTTATACCTGAGGCCCTTGTGCCTCCGAAGTGCTCCTTGCACTGCAAAGCAGCAGCATGGCACTTGGAAGTAGGAATAAAACCACCTCTTGGCACAGCCTGCCCTGCCTGGAACAAAGAAATACAGCAATCAGTGTGTGCAAACAGCCTGGTTTTCCTTTTCAGAGCTGCAGGCTTGTAACGTATCACTGCTGTCTTTATTCAACAAGAATAATGTCAAATGCTTTTCTGGCAGAAAAAAATGCAGACTTTGACCACACATTAACCCCATTAGTATGGTGTTGACTTTTGACTTTAATTCTGGCACAGTGTTAGGGATACTTAAAAGCAGAACAAAATGAAAGGAAATGTTAAACACATTCCGCTTTCTCTTGAAAACGGGAACGATAATTTAAGGGTAATGTCACGGGATGGCTGAAAGGATTTCATGTCTCTCTATCTTGCATAGAGTGTTACCAGAGGTAACCTGGGCAGCTTGCAAACAACAGCTGAAAAAAGAAACATGTAACATAGCTTTTAAAATTTACCCCGTGAAGTAATTTCAAGTGTGTGTCTTAGGAGGAATAAAACTATTACTACAGTAATACATTCACTAATTGATAAAAAATGTAATGGTGATAAAACCATATAATTAAAAATATCATTAATTATTAAATTTACTAAACTATAATTTATGCCAGCACTTTACATACAGAGAAATCATTCTTAAGAAACATTTGTTAGGGGAGTAAAACTACTAAAGAGGTAGAATTTTGGTCTGTGAAAGGCTGCATATTCTGCATCCAGAGGTTTAATATTTGGCATGACACTATTTGCAGCTTCACTTGCAAAAGGTGTCTGAGAAAATTAGGAGCCATAAATTACTAATTACATAAAATTTCCAATAGCCAAACGATGGTTGCTTCCAGCAGTGAGATTATTATAACAAAAGCCAATACTCTGATTTCCCAAGATTGCAAGATGGATAAACATGAGGAACACAAAGAGGGATGTGCTCAGCACTCTTTTAAGGTAAACCTGAATTTTATTTTTCAATGGTTGCATATATTTACTGAAGGAGAAGTGTGGAGTCAGCGGCAATTGCATGGAGAAACCACAATATCCTATGGCTAGTAAACTCCAAATGTGCCACAGGGGACCGACTGGAAGTTACCTGCAGCTCTCTCATTATCACAGCACTTTGCGTCTCTGGTGACTTTTGTCTTGGTAAGCAGATTGCAGAGGAGTGAATGCAGGATGAAAAGAATCCGAGTACACGAGCATATTTTACAAGAGACCCACACTTCATCTACGCCCTCGAAGCACAGGAACAAACACTCTTAACTCTTCTGTAGCTCTCGTTATTTGTTCTTCCTGCGCTGGTGATACCTAGCTTTGTCAGGATTACTCCACTGTGTCCATTTGTAAGTGCTATAAAAATGAAAAAATGATCCACACAGAGGATTTTCTCATTTCCCTTAATAATTGAATGGGCAGAGGGTGAGCTTGAATTCTTCAAACAATATACACATGGTCAACACATCCAGTAGAGGGACAGAGAGGCAGTCCAGGTCTCCAAGACCTTTGCTGAGGTGGGAGAATGGTCCCATTGACTGGTCACACTTGTCTCACTTCCTAGGCCGTTCTGGGAGCTGTGCAGTTGCAGAGGGCACCGAGACACTGACAGCTTGTCCCTTTGCTTGTGCCTTTGCAGCTCATCTGCTTCCAGAGGAAGGGCAAATGGTCAGCACGGACACACTGAGACCAAAGGCTTTTAGGTCAGTAGGCCCTCCTTCATGGTAAATAAGAAGATCTAGCCACCTTGGGGTTTTTTACTACAAAGAGGAGCATTTATGTGAGCTTTATATGCACTAGGAGCAGATTATGTTATTTGGATGTTCAAACTAATGCAGTTCTTTTTTGCCGTCAGACAACATAAAATGCAGTGCTTGGGATTTCTCTTAAGTTTCACATCACATTTGTTGTAAATTACTTTAAATAACAGGGATGAGGAATGTGGTTTAATGCAGCACAAGAATTTTAGCTGAGATAACACAGAAATAATGGATGTTCCTTTATACTCCCAAAATTTGTTAGAGTAGTATAATTTATACTGTAGTAAATGAAATACTAGGCTATATTCAGAATATCATTGTATTAGACATTGTAAAGATATACCAAAACTGATTGTTTGTGTCTCAGAGCTATGATCTAAGAGCCTTAACAGAACAAAAAGCAGCAGAAGGGAGAAAAGGGTGACAAAAATATCTCAACAACTAAAGTGCGGTTCACAGCCAAGCATTAAAAGCAAGTATCTCACCACTTCTGATGTTGTCCTCTCAACATGGGCACCAGATCAAGTGATATGATGAGCAAGGTGTCACTCTGCTCCCAGCTCTCCGGCCAGAACTGCAGCAGGCACTACCAGCCTGAGGAAGGCTGTGCCCTTCTGTCCACTCAGCTGCACGGGTGACTGAAAGCTGAGAGTGCTTTTGCCAAACAGCAGATTTCATTGTAGGGCTGCTTTCTTTTTTCCTGTCAATGACTTCTGCTGCAGTCACTTTCAAAGACCGAACATCAAAATCTTTCACTTAATATTCCAGACATACAAAAGAAATTTAAACTCAATGTTAAACTCAATGTGTATGATTTTTTTGTTGTTGCTTTAGAAATGCAGCTAGGACAGTGTGGTGGGTTGTCCCTGGCTGGACACCAGGTGCCAGTGACCAAAGTCACTCTGTCACTCACCTCATCAACTGGACAGGGGAGAGAGAAATATAATGAAAGGCTCATGGGTCTGCTGGGTGTCTGCAGAGTAGAACCTCTCACATATCCTCACTCCTTTCTTCTCTGGCAGCAACTGACTGCCAGATGACTGTAATAGTTGGATACATGACTGTAGTAGTTGGATATGGTAAAACCAGTAAACAGTGTATAAATTGCAGCTGCCGTTCCTGGAGTCATGGGTTTTCTGCTAATTTTTCCTGTCTTTTCCATTACTTCCATGTATTCAGAGGAAGAACAAGTAAATGTTATTTAGGATTGATATATCAAATAAAAGCACTGCAGTTAAAATCTCTAGATAAATAAGTGTTCTTGAAGTAAGCTTCCACAGAGAACCAGACACTTTGTAGATATTTTTCACATGATTGTTTCAACCTAATATTTTCTCCCAATAAGGTTAATATTTTGTTTCATTTTAGCTCCCATAAATTCTTCAGAAGCACACCATTAAAAGGTGACCAGAGGTATCCAATTTCATATGAAGAAGTCAGGGAAGTCACTGCAGGTCCATTGAGTTAGCTCCCAAGCACTGATTTTCTAATCATACTTGGACGCATATTCTCTTCTCTTCATTAGTGTGAGTAATTAGTAATTAATAGGAATAAGCAGCCTCAAAGAAGGCAGTGCAGAGGCTTTCCAGCCTCGCTCTCCCTCAGTGCAAACAGAAACACTGATTAATGCAGTCTCCCTTCTGAGTATCCTCTGCCCTCTTTCCACAAGCACTTCTCTGAATCCACATCTTCACTGGCTGAGCAGAGCCATGTCCATTCTGCCACCAAAAGTTACTCAGGACATCAATCCCCTCGCACCAAGGGTGTGACAGCCTGCTCCTGGTAGCCCTGCATGCTCTTACAGAGCCTGTCCTGCCCCAGGAGATCTAAAGGAGCCCCAGGCTGTGGCAGGGTGACATGAGCATGCTCATGCCCTCACAGTGGGTATGCTGCTGAATCTTCAGCTCAGTGTGCTCTTAATCACAACACATAGGTCTGTTCTCCTCCATAATACCAATGTAAGAATATAAACTGTAAATAAATACAATGCAATAAGTGGAAAGCATCATTTATTTTCTGCAGGTTTTTGTCTCTTTCCTGCTCTCCTATGATTTCTCACAGTATTGCTCTAAGATGCTCATTTTGTGTGAAACACTACCATAAAAAAAGTGTTGGCCCTTAAAACTAACTTAGGGGAGTTTGCTCCTTGTTTGTGGTTCAGCTTCCAGGGAGTGAAAGCTGATGAGAAATCAACCTACCAATACAAAAAAAAAAGGCTGGCAGCCACCAAAATCTAAGAAGCCATTTTAGAGAGCTGAAGCAGAAATAATGGGTTGGTTTCCCAAAAGAGAGGAGATTCCAGAGACTGGCAGAGAGGCACATGTAAGAGGGAGAGAGAAGAAAGGAAAGAACCTAGAAAGTTTGTGCCTCAGCCTGCAGGATCCTCCAGAAACTGAGGAAATTAAAGCATGGGGATGCATAGAGGACCTGTACTATTTTATTGTCTGTCAGGGTAGTAAAAGAAAGAGCAATCAGTCCAGAACCTCTTTTGAAAGGTCTTTGTGTTATAAGCTCTAAGTGCTACCTAGCCACAGGCTAAAGCAAACTCAAATTGCTCATGTGGCTGAGATTTGGAAAGAGGAAGTCCTAGGTTTGGAACTGCTTCACAAGGCTCTACTCCCATAGGGTACCCGTACCAAGAAGCTTCTTATTGGGGAAGGCAAGGAAAGAGTGGGCTGGACTTCACCCAAATCAAAGACAGCTTTGGAGTGCATCAGTTCAACACATGTAACTAAACAACTGACACCTGGCTACACAGCCTCTCCTTATTTCTTTCTGCCCCTCCATAGCTGGCCTTGTCCAGCTTAAGAAATGAGTTGCTTATTCACCATTTTCCTGGGTGGATCTCATGTGTCTGCATTTGCAGGCTGCATGTGGATGATCCTCATGTGGAAGTTCAGAGAAGGTGAGATGCACTCAGATCCACTCTGCTGGCCCCAATACAGGCAGAAAATAGGCAGCAAAAAATAGCCCAGGACCTACAGGTCAGTCAGTAGTGTACAAATGGTACTCAAAACCTGAAACTTGCTGTGGGCTCATTTAGCATCTTGAATGAGCCTCTAAGTAGCAACCATTAAAACCTTTAAGCCTGTTGAGAGACATGCTAATGCCTTCATCCCACATGGTTCTTCCCAGATCTCTCTCAGAGAGCTGCTTTCTAAGAATCTCCAACCACAAAAGCCTGTTTTCCTGCTGATATTTTGTAGACAGGCATTTCTGACTTTACAGCTGATGTCAGACTCCCTCAGCTGTGCCTGAGTATAGGATGGAAAGCCAAACTCTTTCTCAAGAGTGGTCTTGCATGAGTTGAGGTTTGTGCTTTTGACTTTTACTTCATTACCAGTAGGCCAAGGGGTTCTAGCTGATCAAAACTGGCAGCTCCTTCTCTCAGAATCCTTAGGCTTATAGTTATGTACCACTTAAAGTTTCTTCTGACAGATTTGTCTCCATATGGTCACGCTTCATGCCAACATGAGATACTTTGTTAAGAATTTGTAAGTATTGCAGCCAATACATGCCTAAATCCAGCCACACTCTTTCTGTAATACTTTTCTATTTAATATCCACTGGTGTACTCCATGTTTGTATCAAAGCTCTCTCTTGCTATTGATGTTACCTTGATAATTAGATTGTTAATATGCTATGACCATTAATTAGTATGATTTTATTTGGTATAATTTCTCTCTTGCCTCTATAAATTGTCTGTTGTCAGATGCTTGCCATAAACTCTTTGCATCACTGATTAAAGTCTTGCGTGCTTTTTTGGCATATCAACCTGGGAGAATCCTTTCTCATACTCCTGGAAATAGCAACCTTGGTTACATCAGCACCAGTTCTGGGGTTTGGTTATAAAGCTGTGCCTGAAACCATCTGATGTGGTTAATGTGAAACTGACTTGGTGTCTGTTGGAATCTCAAGGGAAGAAGTTCAAGTTCTAAGTAACATTGATATCAATTATAAAAATGAAGGATTTTCTTATTTGGAGTAATGAGCAGATTTTCTCACCATTCTTGCATATCATGTTTCAAAACGAAGATATCCTTATTACATTGCATTTGGCCAATAATACCTGAGACATCCTGATCTTTTTTACTCAATGGTCATAATTGTATTGTCACTCTGACTATTTATTTTTCAGTGCTGGAATATAGCCATGCTCAAAATTTAATGTACAGATTTGTTGCTGCCTTCAATTCTTAAATAATTTGGTGTCTTAGTATTTTGCAAGGTACACAACAAACCTGATTATCAATTATGTTAAGAATTTTTTTTTTTTAGCCACTTTTCTATCTAAAAGGATCTTAAACATTATGCAAAGATCCTCTTGAGAATAACTCCTGCATGAAAAGCCCTGTAAGCAGCACAAGAGCTCTAACTCTCTGGCCCTGCCTGTCAGGAGGGAAATACAAAGCCAGGAATTTGTTGTGCTATACAAGCTCTTTGCTTTACATGACTCTTAGTAGGTCATGGCAATCAGAGCCTCTGGTGCCCAAATTCATGGCACAAGCATATCCAGCTGAGTGCAGAAAGTACAAATGTTTCACATTGAGAAAAGAGCACGTTGCTGTTGGGTCCCAAGTTAGCTGCCACAGACATTCATTATTATTGCTGCTGTTATTATTATTATATGATTTTTTTTAAGAACTGTCATTTGTGGGGTAATTTTCATACTCCTAAAACTATCAACACAAAGGTACCTGGCTTTGGTATTCTGAAAACAGGACAAGGCCTTCATTTCCTTCTCACATTGGCTTGGTGGATGCAATGCATCCAAGCCATTCAGAATGCATTCAGTACACCATTATTCTCTAATGATCACCTGTAGTCCTTAGTGTCTGATGAGAAATTAAAAACTTGTGCTTTAGGGTATGTCCAAGTTAGCTTCTGAAACTGCAAATGTTTTCAGGATCTGAGTGTGATCTATATTCATTATCTCTTGATTTTAAACTCTTTAACTTGGAAGCTCTTTTGCCAGGCTTTACAATTTGTATGGCTATCATGCATTTTGCCTGCAAGCCTGACTTAAAAGATCTTCACCCTAACAAAAAAATCTACAAAAGTAACAAATCTAAGATGCTGAAATCTTTCTTAGCTGCTCCATCATATTCTCTTTGGTCCTATTTGGATTCTTTTCTATCTGAGAATGGTACTGTCATACATCCAAATACTATGATGGTAGGTGCATACAAATCTTTTAAATGAAAATAACCACTACTTGTAGTCAGTAGTGAAAAAGTAGGGAATAAAGGCGATATGCTTTGGCCAACGATCACAGCACTTAGGATTCGAGAAGTGTTTTTGGTTTAAAGTGCTGCCTAAAGGGTGGGTATGCAGCTGTCAAGACAGAGCTTATGGTCTGTGGACAGAATAGTCAGTATGACTGAGATTGGAGCCTGTTGTTCCATAGCACTGACATGTTTGAAAGCAATATTGTTCTATCCCCCAGCAGAGGAATTAATATCATGTATAAAACAAGCAAGCAAAAATTCAAAGCCTACTTCTCTTAATCTGACCCCCCTCAGTCCTACAGAACTAGACTTGAAGACCATGAGAAGAGAGAATCCAGGCAAATTTCCCAGGCAAATTCTGTTTTGATCTGTGAGCTCCGTGGTGCAGGGGATCCTGCTGTTAGAAGAAAGATCAGCAATTTCAAACAGATTTTTTCAAATAGTACCAGAATTCATATTGACTAGAGACCGCCTGTGATTGCACAGCCAACCTTAACTGTGTCATTTCCCAACTTTTTAGTACTTTATTTTGCAGCTTCAGTTTTAATTATAGTTCTTGCAGTTTAACCTCAGCCATCATCCAGGCCCCTGCAGCTGCTCACTCATTCACCCACCATGAGCTGAGGGGAGAATCAGAAGAGTAAAAGCCAGGAAACTTGTAGGTTGAGACAAAAACGGTTTAGTAGCGAAAACTAAAGGCATAACTGCAAGCAAAGCAACAGTTACTTGGGAAGACAAAATGCCATCACTCCAAACATCCTTGCTTCTCCCCTTTTCCCCCCACTTATATACTGAGTGTGATGCCATGTGGTCTGGAACATTGCTTTAGTCAGTTTGGGTCACCTGTCCCAGCTGTGTCTCCTCCCAGCTTCCCATTTAGCCACAGTCTCCTCTCCAGCATGGCAGTCCAAAAAGCAGAAAAGGCTTTGGCTCTGTGCAAGCCCTGCTCAGCAATAACAGAAACATGTCTAAATTATCAACCCTGTGTTCAGCACAAATCCAAAACACAGCCCCACACCAGCCACAGTGAAGAAAATTAACTCTGCCCCAGCCAAAACCAGCACAATGGTGAAATTACATCATTTGGATGTGTTATTTCTTAGGAATATTTCAAGTGAGGTTAATTATAATTTGTATATATGATGTACATGTTCCAGAAAAGGAAATGTGTTAACTTCTTTAACTTGTAGCTCAGCTGTAGCAGAAGAGAGTTTTAGAGAAAAAAAGACACTTCTGATGCTTGAGGGTGTTTCTTTTTGCTGGATATCAAAGCCTTGCAACAAACAGTGAAGCTGTGAGAGATTTGTAATGAAAAAATCAGAAGCGTCTTTTACCATGGAGTGCATTAACTAACCTGACTACTAGGGAGGACACAATTTCTCTATACTACCTGTGAAAGTTACCTGTGTCACTAGAAGAAAGAATAGTACACGTATTAGAGTAATGAAAAACTAGTGACAGCTTTGAAAAGTCAGGGTGCAAGTTCTGCTGGGAGGAGAAGCCCCTGGAAGATGTTGCAGCAGCCCTTACCAGCCATGGCTCCATGATCCAGGTATCAGAGCCATCACCGGCTGATTGCCAGGCAAGGCAGATCTAAGCCAGTTCAGAAATGAGCACAAGGAGACATAGCCAAATTAGCAAAAGCATGCAGTGGTGATTTTCTGCCAGCACGTGTCACTGGTATTCTAGACAGCTCCCTGCTTGTCTGCCCTGTGCATACCAGGCCACCAGCCCTGCCTCACGGCAGGGATATTTTGGGGCAGTTTGCTTAGACAGGGCCAGCTTTCCTTTTCCAAGGTCAACTGGTGACCCAGGAAATAGCTTCGTAAAAAGTGCCATGCCACGGGCAGGCCAAAATGCCCCGGGAATCTTGGCATTACAAGTACCATGTGCTATTTTTGCCTCTCTCTTGAGCAACAGAAATAGCAGCAGCAGCATGTGTCCGTGCCTGGCAGGGCCGGGAGAAGGATATGGCTGCACGGAAGCTTGGCATCGGCTCCCTGCCCACTGTGGACCACATGGAGAAGGCAAGCAGGGACCAGCACACACAGGTGTGTTCTGCAAGAGCTCCAAGGCAAGGAAGGGAAATGTTAAGCTCTCCCCAACAGAGCTGATGTGTATGGGTGCCCCATACAGCTGGGTTTGGCCTGGGGCTTGGTTCTGGCTCATCTGCAATGGCATCTGCTGTAACTACTGCATGTAGACATAATGGCCAAGGTCTGATGCCAGTGTCCAAAGAGAAAGAGATGATACACAGCTCTGTAGCTTGCACTGAAGGGTAGGCAAGAATTTTCTGTGAAAATGGACAAAATGGAGGGGTGAAAAAGCTTGCAACCTTGTGGCCATGCTGATAGAGAAAGGTAGAGTGTCGCTTTTCAGCACACCACTCCTGTCAGGATAGTATTGATCTAGAAAAGTCCTTTCTTTTATGGCTTTTTTGATACGGAAAACAGAAAACTGACTTTCTGGCTTTCTAAACCCTACCAAGCTACCATTGAGCTGTCAATGCTCAATGCCTCTTGCCTCCTGCATATTGGACTGTGAACTGCTGCCAGTCGAGAACCTGCAAATATTTGCTCTTGCATCCTTTGCTGCAAGTAATAAGCTGTCTGCAGCTGGGCTGCTGTCTCAGTTAACTGTAGCTACACATGGCAGAGGTCACCTGTATGACTCCTGCTCAAACAATACAGGTTTTAAGGAATCTCTTAGTGCATTTCTTCCCAAAAATATGAAAACAAGGGAAAGAAGAGAAATAAGAACTGCTCCAAGTCTACTGCTTCCACTGAATAGTAATCAGCTCACCAGTCCTGACCATGGAATCAAAAATACACATATAAACTATTAATAGCAGCATAAGCATAGAGATATTGCTGAAAACAAGCAGAAACTATTTCTCCCAGATTTACAAAACAGGACAGCCTAATTCTCAACTTTCTGAAGCCTAAGTGTCTCAAAATTCCAAAATTAGAGATGTGAAAGTGGTGTGTAAAAAATTTAGAAGTGTTTTACAAATACCAGTGTTTGCATGTCTTATTTCTGATCTAAATAATATTTAACCAGAAAGCATGGCAACACCAAGAAGGACTAAAGAGAAGGTCATTCTGGGGCCATGTATTTTGTCCATGTAATTGGTGAGGAGACAATGTGAAATACTCATGTCTGCTTTATATTTTATGCCTTTAAGAAAGACCAGAATGTTATGAAAGAGTTAGTGACCTGGCTAAGCTTTTAGAAAGAGTTAAGAGCTGTTTTCATATCCCATATGGCCAGGAGGGAACTTCAAGAAGGGACTTAAATGCAAATATTGTAGTTGTATTTCTGATGATGTCACAGAAAAAAAACCACCCAAACCTTACAAAACAAACCAAATAAGAAAAAATCCAAACACAAAACTGAAAACAAAGGGAGAATTCTACAAAAAAATAGAGGAAGCAGTGGTGATCATTGTAACTACTCACAATAGTTAAAATAAGGATATATTTCAAACCATGTGCACATGAAGTTAAGGTTGTTCCCTGGTCTGGCGATGATGCAGGTTTGGATTTTTTTGCAGTCAGGTAGTATAACTAGGATCTTGTTCTGTGCAGGTGTTCCTAAGGACATACAGTTTGTTTCTCTCAGTCTTTACTGTCCAAAACATTCTATTTCACATGCAAAATGTAGACTATTTTTATCAAGTCACTAATTCTTTCGCTTGGTTTTTATGTTATTCGTATGGGATCACACATGAAAGTTTTCACCCACCATGGCTGAATCTCCACAAGCACTGATTGTCCAGGCCTGGGACCTGACCCGAGCAAGTTGAATGCTCCATGCACCTTCTGGAGTTTCCTTCCTATGGGCATCAGGCCATGGAGGCAGAGATGGGAAGCAAAACTTCACATTCTGCACTCAATATTTGTAACGTGGCTGTGATGCGTGCCTGGAGCTGGGAATTATTTCTGAGTCCCACCAGGCTCTCACAGCCCATTCCTGCACCTAATCCTGCAGACAGCAGAGGCTGATAGCACCATTCCAAGGGCAGGCACTACCTGATCGACACAGGAGAACTGAGCCCTGGATCTTCTCCTGCAGGGTCTAGGCCACTCTTGCCTCCTTGCTGGACTCACAGAAGGAGCACACGGACCCGGAGGCAGGCAACCCCATTCCCAGTGCTGGCATGGGGGTGGGCAGGCAGAATGCATGAAGTAGGGCAAGGGAGAGGGGGAATGGAAGGGAGAGAAGGAGGTCACATCCCCCTTGGCTGTTCTGCTAAATCCACACCTGAGTTTCATTACGTTATTGCCTTACAGCTGACATCTCATTATGGAAGCTCACAGAAGGCCTGGACTTTTGAACCCAAGAGCAAAGGTCATTTTTTGCCACTAAATCAAGGTGGCAGAGGAAACATATGGTCCATGGTTGATCCCTCCTCCCTGTCCTGATTTATTAGAAACCAAGAACTGATTTTTAGGAACAACTGTCTTTGCATTTATTTTCTCTGTATTTGGTATTTGGGATCAGTTAGATCTCTCTAAAACAAACAAACAAACAAACAAAAACCCCCACCCAAAACCAAACCCAAACAAAACCACACATAAAATCCCCAGTAAACCTTTATACACAGGTTTCTATTTAGGTACCTGCTATTCTGAATTTTTTTTTACTTCAGAGATCATATTAAGCTGTCATCCCTGATACTGCCTTCTGTTGAACTCTGTTACAGTCCTTCCTTGCAATCCCTCTATGTTTTAGTAAGTTTTCATCCTCTATCCATATTCCATCATGCCTGCTTTTGGCTCAGATCCTGCACTGACATGGTCAAGAAATGCAAACATGATAGGAAAGAAGCCCCATAGGTGAGCTAAAAGTCCTTCTCTGGGTAATTTGTATGCTCTTCCCAGCTAGCTGTAATAGCATCAAATCGAAGTGATAAGGATACTGCTAAAATTGTTTTAATTAATGTCAGTTTTACAGCCATAAATCATTATTAATTACCATGTTAAATTTTGGAAATGGCCTAGATTTTTTTGGCCATTGCTACCATTTGTCTGGAACTTTTCCCACTTCCAGACCTTTGCTTGTTCTTCTTACTCTTGTCCTGATGTTTTCCCTGTCAAGTGGAGCTTCCATCTGGCCTGAATGTGTGCACAAAGTTACTCTCACTCCTTCAACCATGACCTAACTCCACTTTCTGTCAGTGCCTGGCCATTTTCTAATTCCAGAGGTAGATGAGATGCTGGAAGCCATTGCTGCCCTGCCTTTCAAGAGACAAAATCATTGATCGGAGATTGTCTTCCCATATTAGTGCATTATTGCAATTCAACAATACCTCAGATGTCTATGCAGAGAGGCCGAGCACATCACTGATACATCTACATAGATTAAGCTTTTCCTTTTAAATGGAATACATCCGCTTCTTTCACGGGGAGCTCTTGCTTCCAGAAGTATTAATGAAGGTGAATAAAATATTTAAATTACTTAACAGCTCATATATTTTACTAGATGTTGACTTTCCAGTGACTATTTATCAGGCCTTTCTTTAATTCCATTTGGGAGCTTGGACTAGTTTGTCTTCGCTGTTTTATACGTATTGACAAAATTCACTTCTGCTGGAGGGAGTTCATTCTTTAGGAAGGCTGTGATTCTCCTATGGTTTCAATTTTGATTTCTATTTATATACTTCTCTTACTTAACAGTATTTAGCTGCCCTGTTTGCTGTTTCATTTGTATGCAGACGATATTCAGATATCGTCTCTGTCCCTTCAGAGCCTACAAAGAAGTTTGATGTTTTGTGTAATTGCCTCTGTGATATTTAATCACGGGTAACTTCAAATTTTGTTAAACTTAACAAAGACAAAACTGAGTTGCTATTGATTAGTTCACTGGCGCAGAGGTCTCAGGTGTCATCTGTGGTAGTTTCCATTTGTGGTATTTCTTTTATCCTTCAGATAATGCTTGTGACCTTGGGGTCATTGTGGATTTGGTACCTGCTTTTGAAGCCCACATCAATCATGTAATTAAAGTGTCTTACTACTGTCTTTGGAATCTAGCTGGGCTGAGACCTATGCTCTTTCTAGCCCACTTGCTAAAACTTCAATCCATATTTTTTTTGTCTGACTTGACTACTGCAGCTTTTTCATGTGCCCTCCACTGTTTGCATTAGGGACACAGTCTAGCTCTTTAGGAATATATGGTGAATTAAACATGTTCATTGAATTCTATTCTAAATAGAGAATGTATTTTTAAAATGTGGCTGGACCCTGCGTATCACTTGGCTGCTTCTTAGCAGGGGGCTTTTAATGATGTTTCATTTAACAGGTTACTCTTTCTGGACAGAGCAGGAGAATTTTACATGAATCATATAAATTTGTGCTGTTATTTTTCAACCTGTTTCTGAATGTGGATGGCTTTAAATTATTAGAATTTCAAGATTGCTGTCACTTCATGTTATTAAGTGTTATCAATTTGGCAAATTGCAGAAGCTTTGGTTATGATTCCATTACAATCCTGTCTTTACTTGCTTGTCACTTTGGGGGCTAAGGATTTCCAGACCAGTGCCTACTAAAAGATGACTGGTTTCAGTTTTTATTTGCATTTTTATTCAGAATTAATTTCCAACAATCCTTTTCTTCTTGCCAATACAATGTCACAGGCCACACTCTTCTCTTGCTTGTGTCTACAGAGTTCATTGGGATTGTACAGGATTAACAGAAGCCTTGACTGTGATGCAGAGTTTTAAACAATCCAGATAAACCTATACAAGTATGTATGTAAACACTTATCTAAGTTTAACATTTGTTCAGCTTTATTTGATTCAGGCTGATTGCGGGTAGTGTTAAGTCACACTGAAACAAATGAAAATAAAAAGTGATTCAGCCTATTTTCCTGGTATAAAATCATGCTATGTGTTTGTATTTTTGAAAAGTTAATGTGTAAACATATCCTAACAGCAGGCTATTGCCACATACACGTAATTATGGTTCATACCTCTCCTAGAAGGAGAGGCATGTGAGGTGAAGTATGCTCTGACACACAGGGACTGAAGACAAAAGCTAGAAAAGGCAATCCACGAAGAAGCAGGACAACAGTTTCATGTATCTGAAATGATTCCCCTTAAAATCTCTTGAAAAGAAGAGTAACGTGGAACACAAGTGGATTATCAAACCCGCATGCCATGGTAATGAAGCAATGCACCCCTGCTTCTACTGCTTAACACGCAGAACCACTGCTGAGGCTGCAGGGGACAGGAAACTGTCTAGCATTCAAATACAACAAAAATGGCAAGTGTACAGACATTTTATTTGGTTTTTCTTTCAGTTAGGTTCTGTAAATAAGTGCCTGAATCTATTCATTAGCATTGCTACATGCAGTCTCAGTGTTTATAGGGCAGCCAAATGGGTGAATTTCACTGCAGCAAACTGCTACAGGAAAGATTCATTTGCACGCAATTAAGTGGAGTAGTCTATTGTCTACCTTTGCTGTGATGCTTTTTGTCTACATGCCCAGCTCTAACCCAAGGCTGTTCACTTAGATGTGAAAATCAGATGTATGGAATAAACTGCATGTTTTATCTATAGCAAGAACATTAATATATGGCATGCTGTGCACTATGGGCAAGGATGGACTAATGGCACTCTGGAGCGGCTTGTTCCTCCCTTAAATGTGAACTTTCATCTCTGACAAAGAAGTACAGGAGCACTCTCTGAAGTTGGATGCTCTTCCTGAATCATTACTAAATTGTCTGGCAGTCACTGCAAGTGTTAATTACTGCAATGAAAAGGTAACTTAACCTACCTCTCTAATTAGAGAAAGCACACTGGCCCAAGCAAGGGAAATGGCTGAAGCTTTGCCTAGTTGTCTAAAATGGATCCCAAAAGTGATTAGATTAATTTTTCAGTACCTGAACAGCACTGCCTGCTTTCCTGATGGCCATCTGCAGCCTCTGTCTGCAGGCTACCAAATTCGGAGAAAAGGTGAGTGACCTCAAACTGCAAGGAACGAAAGAAACCTGAAATTAAGTAAGAAATTTTCCAGATGAGAACTTTTATGCAAAGATTATACCAAAGTCTCTAGAGAAGTGCATTTTTTGTATCAAAGATGCAAAGCCTTATTTAAAGCTTGTGTAAGCAACTGATTTTTTTATAATTCACTCACAAATGCCACTAATTTATTTTAATTTGGCACATGTTTGCTCCAGGGTATATAGCAAAGGAGTAAGAATTATTCCAAAATATTGTGCTAAAGATATTATTCACTTCACAAGGTGTTACAAAATCAGTTTCTTCCCTTTCCACCTGGGCTCACAAAGTTTGCAGGAGCCATCCCAAAAAACAAAAGAAGTTGTCAACCTTTTCCTACCTTTTCCCACGCAAGGGTCAAACACAAAAGTAAAGGTGGTATAACATGAAGAAGTATTTATTCTGCATTATGATGTACTGTTTTTTTGGCAGCAGTGGAATTTCAAAGAGAATTACTTTATCTCTAATATGGACATGAGTAATAGATGGCAGAATGTACTGAGACTTATATAGGCAGATTTATGAGGCGTGCCAGAAAACAGTGGCCTGCCGAGTTTATTTAAAGCCATACATTCTGAGCAAGTCTGCAGCAAGGACTGGAGCAGTCATTGTCCTTCTCGCAGTAAAACTGTCTCAGACTGGCGAAGGTGACTGTAGCACCACTGACTCCTGCCCAGAAGAACAGTCTCGAAGACTCCAACAGCTGTGTGGAAGTTCTTCTTCAGTGAGTAGGCAGCCCTCAGTTTCTTTGAAGCAAAAGTCTCTCTGTGTAAGACTTGGCTGACTGTACAGTGAAACAAGAGCTCTACATAACTACAAACTTCATTGCAATAGATTCTGAAGATGGTTTGCTCACTTTGGTCAAATTTAGGCACTTGGCCTCGAAGTCTGTTGGCACACTGATGTTTATAACCTCTAGTTAGTAAAAAAATAACTGTGTGACTCCAGAAAAACATGCCCTAAGAAAAGCATGAGAACACTTCAGCATCCCTGAGGAGGAATGTAATGTTCAGCTGCTGTATAATGAAGAGAGCTGGAACTTGTAGTGGAGTAACTGTGTAGTAAAATATTCGGAACTCATAATGTTTCATGGGCCCAATGCCCCTGGGAAGCGAAATAAACTCTTTTCTATGGCAAAGCAATAAATATTTATATATCGTATTGCCCAAAGACTTCCATCAGAAGGGACTGAGAGGGAGCTGAGTTTGCAGAAAAGAAAGAGGTGCAATCCTTCTTTTGCCTTTACAACCTGAAGATACAGACAGGCAGAGAGGAAGAGCTTGTTCCTAACACACTTGTTCCTAACACATTTAAAGAAATTAGAGTGTTGGAGAATTTGCAGGGAATTTGGTAACTGTAATTCCTACAGGAATGCTGCTTTTCCCCTTTGTCTCCTATTCAGGATTGAATCACCTATGATCTTTGACTCAACGCAGATGACAGATTCACAAATTTTACTTTCTGATGGAGAGAAAATTAATTATAATCAAGGACTTTTCCTGTGTTTTTCGAGTGACTGCTTAGCGCTTAAAGACAGAAAGGAAGGAATCACATCTCTCTTGAGTGCAGAACAGGAACTTTCCCAACTTTCAGGAATGCCCACTGACACAGTCTCATCTTGGAAGACCATAATTGGTTGAGAAAAATAAGAGAATCAAAGATTGCAGGGAAATCATTCTCACCCACACAGACTGTGCTAAAGGTATTTTCCAAAAGTACCAGTCTCCTGTACTTAAATGTAACACCCACAGCTCCCATTCATAAGACACCACATGAAAGAAATAAGTTTCAACTTGATTTTCTACTTTGGGGAGTTTGAGTTATCTCCCTAAGACATCAAAACCGCCCAAGTACAGTCTTAAGTCAGGTCTGGAGGTTCACAGAACATGACAAACAAGGCATCTCCCATTGCAGGCATGAGAAGAGACATTCTTTGCACATCCAGTGACTCTCAACTGCTCTTCAGATGTTAATGAGGTCGAGAGGTGCAATGTTCATCTAAATTGTTTATGATTTATAGATAGGTGAACTGAAGCATTATTATCGTGAGGAAGATTTCAAAAGTTGGTCTCTGATTTTGCAGACACTCATAGTTCTTTTCCATTCTGACCCAGGCAATGCATAGAGACATCTGGAAATTTCCATAAAATCAGGTCTGGTTTCCTTTTCTATTAAATATGTAAAATTGCCAGTAGCAGGATGTCAGAAATACATAAATTTAGCTGAAGCTCTGCTAGAAGAGGTGGCCACTGGAAACTGCTTTGCTTGCTGCCTGTGGGCTACTAAGGAATCCAGATTTCTACCACCAAGATTTCCAGGATGGTCCTTCCATATGGACTACCACAGACTTAGGAGACCACAAAGTTTTGAGGGTTTTGCAGCAGGGTTGCGAGCCCAGAAACCCAGGCTGTAGCAGAAGCTTTTCAATATCTCTGTTCTCCATTTTTCCAGGACCTGAGAGAAGTCTCAGTAAAATCAAGAAGAATGAAAGGGCTCAGCTTAAACTTGAAAGGCTTTTGGTCTTGTAGGAGCAGCTCGGTAAGATGCAATAAAAAGAAGTGTTAGGAAATATTTAGTTAGGTAATCAGGAAATACGTATTTTAGTTTTTCTCAATTGTTTATAGGGGTTGGAAATATTCTGAAGGGAACTTCAGTATGTGTAGTTTTTTTATCAGGGATGGACAAAAAAATTCTGAAATACTGGAATTGCTATGCAGGACAGAAATATTTCATTTCAGTCTTCTCCTCCCTGTTCCTGCTCAGCCTTTAGGGAGGCTCTGGTTCCCTTTTTTCTTTATGCAATAACCAACTTTGGAAAATACAGGACACTGAAAATGCTGGATACAAAAAACACCAACCAAAATCACTAGGAGTGCCTATTTCACCTCTCAGAGATGTGCATGACACTGGTGTGAGAGGCAAGGCTGAGAGGCCAGAGAGGACCCAAGGATGCACTGGAAATACAAGTGCTGAGACTGGGAGAACTGAAGGGAAAAACAGGAAAGCCCCATTAGCCTCCCTAGCAGCCAGCAGCCTTCCCAGTTCCTAGGAGAGAGACTCAGGATGGAGTAATAATCCTCAGATTTGGGCAGGAAAAACTGGACACACACCAGGGACTGTTTTTGAAGATGCCCAAAGTTTAGAAAAGCCAAGAGGAACAGCCAGATGTACCCCGGTTCCAGGGGGACAGTGCCTGGCAGGACTGTTGGAGGAGGGGCTGGCCATCACCTTGGGTGGCCCAGGGGAGAGTCCATCCATGGCAACTGGGGCTTTATTATACGTGTGGGAATATTTATCACTCTGAGTGAAACACTATCCACATCTCTTCCTGGCAAGATGCTATCCTGTCCTGAGGTGTACAAGATAGGCTTTCAGCTGGGAGGCTTTAATGATAAGCAAGTGCAATTCAAAGGAGAATTGTAAATTGCTGTCGACTCCAAAACACTTCTTAAAACCCTGTGTCATTAGCAGCTGAATCACATTATTCCTGTCAGCAAGATCTCTTCTCTAACATCATCCTCTATTTACTGTACATTACCTCATGGTCCTGGTCAAACTGTGTGGCTTTTACATGAACATGAGGAGTCCTAGTCATTAGGATGAGTTTGACATAATGCAAGCTTTATTTTCTGATGCTAGTTAGAAAGCAACAACCCCAATCCAAGGATTTTCTTAGTCTGCACACAAAAACCTTTTCCTAACAAGCAGGTCAAATAATAAGCCTTGTTTTCTGTTTTTCACATTTCACTTACTTGCTGAAGCTTGTGGCTCTCTGCTACAAGGGCAGTTCTGAAAGTCAAAAGGTTGCAGAATAAAGCACCACCCTTAAAAATTCATCATTTATCTGTCGAAGAGTGACCTCATGGTGACTCTTTCTCAGCTTCAAAGCCATTGATTGCATGGCCCTTCATTCTCCTTCTGTAAATCCTATAAACAAGCCCCTCTGAGATGACGGAAAAAATTTTAACATGCAACCCTTGTCACATATTAAAATAATGATGCAATATTAGATGAGATATTAGACTAATTACTACATATTTAGCTCTTTCCAACACTTCATCATATAAGATTAGGTGATAAATTATCAGAAAAATTTTCAAATGTTTAAAATGGTTAATTTTCAAATGTTTTAAAATTTGTTTATAGAATGTATACTTATCTAAGTATATGTAACTTTATACTTACCAATATGGCAGGTATTGTGTTAAGGAGATAAGCTTCTCTGATCCAGATATGTCTATGAATTGTAGCTCCTTTAGGCATAGAGCTCTTGATGTTGGAAAGGCTCGGGATTAGGAAGTTTAAGCAAGCTGAAAGATAAGGATCAAAGTTAAATTGAAAGTTACTTTGGTTCATTTGTTTCAGTGATTAGAGAAACCATATTAGTAAAATAGCTAGTGAATTGTTTAGTGCTGTGCTTGACACAACTGCACAAAGGGCAGAATTAAGGATAAAAAGTCTAAGAATTAGAACTGAAGTCTGAAAAGAAAACACTTAAACCTGCGATCAAACATCTATATTTGCAGTCTGGACGATGCCAAACTTCACTGACAAGATATATCTCTCCAGCAGTGCTGCTGAGGGGCCTGAAAGCCAGGCTAGGCACTTTGCTCTCAGACACCGCATTCTGCAGGGGAAGTTCTTTAAGCAAAACAGATCTCTGCATGACAGAGGTGCAGCCTCGTCATCATTACTGCATGCCCTCTTTTTCCCGTACCACCTGTTATTTCTGGGCCTGGTGAATGAGGGGAAGGGCTTGGGACTAAATTCCAAACCCTGATACAAGTTCACAGGGTATTTGCTAACAATAGCACATGGTTCATAGTGAGACAAAGCCTACACCCCCAGCCAGTTTGCAGCCACATTGCAGACAGACCCTTACTCTGGCCAGTCTCTAAACAAAAAAAGTTATTATTGGAACTCAGCTTTTCCCTGATAGCAGTTAAAGCACTCCTGGGGCGCCTGGGAGATACAACCGCGGAGAGGAGTCTTGCCGGATCTACAGTTTGCAAATTACAGTGCTGGAGCTACTCTATCAATTCAGACAGCAGCTGGCCTCTGGCAATATTTTTTTCCTTCAGATTAATTAACATTTTCCCCTCAGCCCCCTGGTTATAGGCATGATCATAAAATCTGTGCATGTTAGCAGAAGTTGCATCAGATACTGTTCACCTAGCCAGCTGTGAAGCAGTGATTTTCTACCTCTGCAAAATCTCTCCTGATGTTTCTGAGGGGTGTGAGACTTCAATACTGAAAATGACAATGGTCAAATTTCAAGTGACTAGTCTGAAAGAGTGTCAGATCTTTCAATTCCCCTAAAAATTTGTCCTTCTGGGCTAATTGTGCTTTCATAGTAAGCAAAGCTGTTGTCCTGTAGAGTCAGGTTTTCATTTTCAGAAGTCAGGAGCAGCCTTCTATCAACAACACCAGGTCAGGATTTCACAGCTTGCTTCAGGGAAAGCTCACTTTCTATTTCTCCACCTCATGGGCTATATACACCTCAGCTCCTCAGGCTGACAGCAGATTTCCTTTAGGAAATCTCCTTGCTTCAGTGAGGCCTTGTTGGACAATGGTCTCACTATTCTTCAAGATTAATTATTCTTATTAAAAATCCTTATTCCTGTATTACTGAGAAATATTCTGCTTTCAACACAGTTTGAAATCGTGGTGCAAATGTATGAACTATGGTGTAATTTTCAGCATATCTTTTAACTACCAGCTTGATAATATTAAGTAGTTCCAGTAGGAATCCTCATGGACAAAGCTTGCTGTGACAGAGGTTTGCAACTAACAAAACTGCTGCAAAAGCAGGCTTACTAGTCAAATTTCTACAGAATTGCTTCCCTTGACACAACTTTAACTCACTCTCATCCAATACTGAATCCTAAAAAACTGTAATTAAACAACAGAGATTATTCACTATTTGAATTTTAAGCCATTGTATTGATTGAAGCTGCTGAGAACCTTGAAAACATAAACTATTTCTAGCACAGGAGAGACCAGATATTGGACATAATGACTACACGCATTGCCTCAATTGTATGATGATGTTCAGTCTGCCCCTGGCATTATACAACTGCCAGTGCTTTGTTCTCTACATCAGGGTAGCATCCTTCCCTTTCTGTTACTTTCCTGGGGCTTCTGAATGCATTGAAATTAGTAGGAAAAACTGCAGACTAAAAGTAAGGGTGTGAAATCTGGTACACAGGTATTGTGTGTCACCTGCAGAGATATCTACACCAGTCCTTAGCAAAGCTCTTGAGGGCCTTTGGTAAGTAACAACCAGAGAGTTTGTTAGACAAGAAGTCCTGAGACAAAGCCTGTCTCATGTATTAATGAAATGTATTCACTATTTGTCCGCATTAGAAAACCAGAACACTAAGGGCAACTAAACCCCTACATTCATGAATAGGTCAGTATGAAAGATCATCTGTAGATCAAAACCTGGAAAATGCAAAATGTTCAGATTAGTATGCAAAATAAGACATCAGTGTGGAGAGTGGATTTGTATGATTATCTATGAATAATTCATTAGCACAAGAAATACAATTAGCTTTTAAAAATTACCTAACTACTACACTCATGTTTAGCAAACCTAACATATAGTAACATCAGCAGGTAAATGTTCGTAATGTAAAAGAAATTAAAACAAATTCCTTTAGGAGTCCAGCTGCCTTATTACTAAGGGGGAAAAGGGCAGTGGAGTAGACAGGTTAGATCATGCCCAGAGAGGTTAACTTGCCTGTAGTCAATACCCTTGCATTTGCAGGTGTGCCCTCAATTGACCCTATTAATATGTGCAACCCTTGCTGGAAACCTTACTTGAGAAACATGAAGCTCTGGTCATTTGGAGTGACTCTGACTACAGTGAAGCATTTCTTAAATTTGGAGGGGGCTTATTTGGTGGGAGGATGCAGAAATAATTTTCAGGAGAGAGGGTTTTCTGCTCTTCCAGTAGATAGAAATCTGAGGGCTGAATCAGGCGGAAGATAATCGATGCCATAGCTGGCATACTAAATCAATACATTACTGGCAACTGGAGCTAGTTTTAGCCGAACCTCTGCTTTCCAGAGCAATCACTCCAAGTCCTGACTTAGTAATTTTCAAGATGAAATTGCATCAGGCTCTTAATCTGCAGGGTACTAGTTTGATGTTAGCCAGCCTGATAGTGGTAGTGATTTCATTGGAGCTGACTTCTGTTGACTGCTCCTGCTCAAGGAGTGAGCACAGCAAGTGCAAATGGGCAGGAGCTTGCCATGGAGAAGCCTTCTAGCTGGTGTTTCTGTTTTTTCCTGTGCCCTAGTTCTGCAGATGGTTCATGCAAGGGAACACAGACAGTGCTCACCTACCCTTTGGTGTTTTAGAAGTATTGTGTATTTGTAATAGTTGTTCTTTCAAGAACGAAGAGTGCCACCGCTAAGTGACATTATGAGCAAGAAGCCAAAAGCTGATACAACAATTCAAAAGCGTACAAATTAAAGTCGATTGTCAAATGGATTTTCCATTCCATTAAAAATGTCAGGATTGAAAAATTTTGACATATAAAAGATCATATTAAGTATCCACATTAAATTAAGTGGGGACAAACCCAAAATATAACTCAAACATTGGGAAAAATTAAGTACTGAAGATAATTACTTTGCCCAAAATGTTTAAATCCAAGTATGTTGACATTTGGTCCTTTCGTGGATCCTTTTACTTTTTATTTCTAATACCAGCTGTTTTTTTAAATAAAGCAAAACATTTTGTGCAAAATATATCAAAAGCAAGGCATTGTTTTGCTATGGTGTTCTTTTGCTTTTCAATTGCAATTGTTACCATTATATTATTGTTATTTATTCAAATAACATAATTTATTTCTCATTATCTATTCGAATAATTTGTCATACTTATATTTGCCAGGGAGAAATGGCTTTAATGAAAACTTTCAGCCTACATCACTGTAAATTAACCATTACGATTCTCCCGGCTGGATTGGGAATAGGCATAGCTATCATAACATAATGATTAAATTCTCTTTGAGAATGTTCTTGCTATCAGGTGAATGCCAGATGTACTTATTGAACACAGACCTTCTCGCTGGATAGTCGTGGACTTTTGAGTTTGGCCTTCGGACAGTTTGGATGATTCTGCACACCCAAGCAAAGGAGAGCCAGGGGACAGCACCTGGCACAAAAGGTTGAGTGGCACTGACTGGCTCGCTCCTAAACTCATTAAGGCTATTGGCCCACCACAGCAGACTGGCTGTTCCATCACCACACGGTGCTTGGTCCTGTGTCCCCAGCCCTGTGGGGTGCCTCTCATGCTCTTTGGGACAGGGACACTGGTTCAAAGCACGTGCAGGAGTGCCACAGACCACCCCAGGGCTGATCTAGCGTTTTCCTACAGGGTTGTCGTACTGGAGTGTGTAAAGGTACAGCAGAGGACTGTGTAGGCTGGAGGAAGTCAGACTCAGTGCAGTGAGGTCATTGGTAGCCAAGACACTGGGGTGAGCAACCTCTCAAAGAGAATCCAAACTGTCCCTGGGCAGAGCTCGTTGGAGAGGTCCCAGACAGAGACAGATGTGAATGAACAGTTCAGCAGCATCCCCAGTCTGGAGCCTGTACTTATCTGCTCCCTGGCCCTCTTTTACTCAGCAATGTAAATCTTGCACTCTGGGCAAGGCCCGGGTCTTAGGAAGTGCGACAATTTAACTAGTGGGAAGAAGTGTCTAAATTTCTTCCTTTTAAAGAACAGAGATGAGAGCAGCGCTATCATTACATGCACATCACACTGTGCCTTTGTTGCCCAAATTTTCTCCCTCCTGTATTAGAAAGCTCTGTCAACAGAAGTGCAGCCAGCACAGTGTTAGTGGCAATATTTGGATGGCACACAATGTTCACTGTTTCCTATTTGTGTTGATGTTTTTGTTGTCACTCAGCCTTGGGAAGGTGTCTCGATATTTGCTGCAGTTCTGTCCCATACCGAGATTCAGCACTGTAAACAGCTCTCTCTGAATCCTTTTCCCAAAGAACAGTTGCAAATGGCATTTCTGAGCCACATTTGCAATAGCTCCGTCTTTTTCACCCCATTTTCAGAACATTTCCCCTGTTCACACCATTTTCAGACTCTGCTGCAAGCATAGATACAGAACTATTCCACAACTGTCCATCTGTCCAATCAAAGGAAACCAAGGTACAGGATTAAAAAATCAAGTTAAACTCCAGGAGCAGAAAGCTTTTTCTACTTCTGCATCCACTTCAGTATGTGTGACCCATAACTGCACTCAACAGCTGAGTTCTGTAGGCACATCCCAGCAACCCATTCGCAGAAGGAGCTGTAGGTGCCTGTGAGCTCACCTGACGTGCCTTTTGTTTTAAGATTAATAAGGGGTTATTCATGACAAGTTTTTACTAGACCTGCTGATATAGCAGCTTTGGAGGAGTAGCTGAAGACATGGGATATAGTTATCCTTAAACACTGCAAAGTAACTCCAAGATTGGAAGACGCAGAGTGCTGTGACCCAGATTTTGCATCTGAAGACATAAAGGTAGCTGGGTAACATAGATGTAATAAAGAGAAAGCACAGCAAGGGGAATTTAGGCAACTTGATAATTCTCAATCACCCACACAAGCAAGAGATTTCTGATGGCAGAAGCTTTTATCTAGTAGGAAAAAAGTCATCAAGACATGCAGTCACTGGCAGCTGAAGCTCAGTAAACATGGGCTATAAGTAAGAGGCATTTTTTAATTTTTTTTTTTTTTGGTATTGTAACAGATCATTAATCACTAGCAGAGTTTGCACAGGGACATTGTGGATTGTTTGGTGAGTCTGTCCTGGCAGTGACTCATACCATGGTCCTTTCCTCCTGACACAGTTTTCCACATCCAGGCTCCTGCCTTCACTGCACTCTGATATGTAAACAATAACTCAACATTTATCCAGTAACTCTGCTGCACATTTATGAATTTTAATCAACCATTGACACACTTACACGAAGTGAAACAAATTAGCAGTGTTGACAAATGAGGTCTTTGCTTAGAAAGGATTTTAGATTCATATTAATATTCCGTTCCTTTCTAGGATTCCTGACATTAACTGTGTTTCAGCACTGTATGGCTGTCTTGAGCCTACAGGATTGTTTTCTATAGCCCAAACAGGGAGCCCATTGTGCTAAGCACATAACAGAAAGACAGCCAGTGCTTCTGAGAGCTCACGGTCTGAGGCAGAGGGAACAAATGGGTGTTAGATGAGGACAAAGTAAGTTTCGACTGCATTCAGTAAGGTAACAAGCACTGTTGATATACCAGTTAACTAACTGTTGGAGCCACGTAATTGGATCTGCTCCAAAGATGTGGAAGATTCCTGTACATAATGCAGTCCTCACAATTTGGATCAGATTTTTTTAAAACTTGTGCCTGGTTTGTCAGCTAATGCAATTTTCCCTCTCTTCCCTCTGCTGTCCTGAATCACTCCCTGACTGAGCTCCCCTCAGGTAAAGGGCTCTGTGCCTTTGATTATTTTATGGCATTTGCTGCAGCCCAGTTTTCATCAGGTCCTTCCCAGCAGACTAACAGCTGCATGAATGAAATCAGCAGGGAGGATCTTCATTATCACAATTCTGGCAGTGAAGTCTCTGTACTTTTATCACTATACTGGTATCAATTATTTGGAGTCACATTAAATAAATGAAGTCAGTAACATGAATATGTCATGCCCAATTCATACAGAGGCTCCCGAACTCTCTTTAAAAAAACCCCTCTCTTTTTTGCCTGCTGCTTCCCTTATGAATTTTTTTTTAAGCTCTGACCTTAGACATTTCTGAATCATTGCAAGCATGCTTAGTTCAAGATTGAATACACATCCATTTTATATGGGTTGAGGGGGGCAAAAATCATGAGAAAAGCAGATGACATTAGAAAAAAAAGACTTTTCAAAGAAGGTTCAATGACCTCCAAATAGATATGACATGTTAAAGTCACTGACTTCTTTTAAACTCAGCACTTGCATATATATATTTAGTATTATATAATGTACTTGTAAGGGCAAAGCCTCTTCAGCATTCGATCTACAATATTTATTGTAGAGTTCTGACTCACCTTCCTTGGGTGTTGCCCAGAGTCACCATAATACCAGTAATGACAACGAAATGGACTGCCCTGGCCGGTGCCCTTTACTTGTTCGATGGGTCACAGCAGCACACTGATTGAAGTTTTCTGCAACCTAAAGACAATCTTATTTATTTATTGATTCTGCTGAATCAGAATTCAGGCTTGGCAAAGCCTATTCTCAAAAAAATAAAAAAGGTAAATTAAGAACCGTTTGGGATTTGGAGAGTATTTTTCTGAAATATTTCTAACCAAAATTAACTTATTTTGGTCTTAAGTAATAAAAAGTAAATCTCTGATGCATGGGCTATTAACTTCAGACACCCTAAAGCCAGTTCATTTTGCTTGTAATTTAACTGATCTGTTTAAACAGAGTAGGAAAATCACAGAACTGTGATAGGAAAGGAGATTTCTTGGATACTGCTTTGCACATACTCAGAACAAAAAGGCCCTAGAACCTTTGAGCTTACTGAGAGTAGAATTACACATAGATGTAAGGAGTAATGGGTAAGTGCTTTGTGGGAGTGTTTGTAAACTCTGAAACTCCAATTCAGCCAAATTTGAACATGTTTCAGCCTCTTCTCTGTTAACATTAATCAGAGTGGCTTTTGTTTAAAGGAATGTTGGAGAAAGTGCATTCTAAACTCAAATACTCTTGCAAACACACTTCATTCAAACCTGCCTGAGAAGTGTTTTCTCTAATCCAGTCAACCTGGCAGCTGAAAGAATGGCATGTTTCTTAGGTGGCCAATTACACACCCAAAATAAGGAAGAGTGAATAGGTAGAAAACATAATTAAAATAAATGCAGCTTGTAAATAAGCCCAGTCAGAATATAGTCTGATGAAATGATTATTCGGTCTGTTACAATTTGCATAGATGCCTCATTCTTATGCACTCTACTTCTGCTGAAATTTCCCAGGAAAAATCCCTTAAATTTCCTGTTACAGAGACCAAAGCATTGACGTCCAGATTTTGGAGGGCTTGAATTGAGTTATGTCTGTGGCTTCCCTAAGACTATTAGTGGTGTGCAAATCTGAGAAGGTATTTGCATCTTTGCCAAACTTAGTCTGACCTCAGTAAAAAACCCTACAAACAGAAAAACAAATAAACAATCAGGGTTTGGAAATTTATCAAAAAAAAAGGGGCGTGAGTGGTGTGATTCAGATTAGAAACAGCAGCCAATGATGAGTGTAAAGAACAAAATTGGAACCCTTGAGTTGGGATGCCTTCTTGTTTCATTTTTAAACAATTTCATAAATATAAAGCGAATCGAGAAAACAACTATTCACCTCAACTATTGAATCTCTGAAGAAAAACTTGACTGCCAAGTCAGCAACAGGAATAATTTGAGAGTAAGTATCACCTGAGAATTTCCAAACAGACTATACCAGATGTCAGCGTTCTTTGATCAGGAAGCAGTACTGAAGCAGAGAGAGGGTCTTTATCTCAGTCTTGTGTCATAAAATAACCAACTGGAAGAATTTAAAATAAAAGGCAGCAATTGTATGTTCCAGTTTACCATTCTCCTCTCTCTGGATCACACTCTCTTACTTTTCTGTAATTTAATGTAAATATACAATATACAATAGGTATCTCATCATGAGCTAAGCCATTTCTGAAGGCTGTCACCTTGCAAAGTTGCCCAGCCACAGTGAAGATATCAATGCAAAGTGTTCCTGATTTGGTGGGGTTTTTTTGACAGTCTCTTTGCATGTGTTATCTGGAAAAATAGGCATGGGAGATGCAGAAATCCTTCATCTGACATGCATTCCTGGCATCATCATGTTATTTCATGAAGACTGTCAGGTTTATACCCACAGTGACAAGAGAAAATGGTATTGTGCTGCTGTTCAGCAACAGACAAAGCACAAGACAGATGAGTCAAGTGTGCAGCTCACTCATCAGAAATTGTCTCTGAGTTTGGACATATTTCCACACATTCCTGAACTGTTCATTATTATTTTCTGTATGATTGCCCTGCAAGTGCTTGTCACCACTGCAGGGGCAAACCTGAAATAAACCGTTTTTAAATCTATTAATTAAAACAATCAGATAAATGCAATGCAATGTATTAAACATGAAATGACACATCTGACTGTCGGTAAAGGCAGAAAGAATTTCCAGAAGACCTTTCTGCAATGCAGACTGCCACCTCCATTTGTTTCTGATTGCTATCACACTGCACAGATGCAATGATTGAGAATCAAACTAGAATTTGGTGCTAGAAGTCCACTGTAACATCAATCACTTGAAATAAAAATGTCACGCTTATGATTCTTTGGAAAATGCTGCACTTAACTTCCAAACTGTTGCTTTCAGAAAAGGCTAATTCAGGGCTGGGTACATTAATGTCAATGTCCTATAAAAGTGCCAGCTAAAAAAAAAATGTCAGCAAAGACATTTTTTAAGCCTGTGTCAGCACAAAAGGGTGCCTCAGTTGTTTCATCTCACAACAGCTGCATGCTTTCATTGACATTTGTTGCCCTTTCTTTGTGCACTCATCCTAACCTCATAGGTTATTTCCTGGCCTCCCCTCCATGACCTATGACCGACGATGACCTTTAGCTAGAGAATGTGACATTTTGTTCTCCTCTGGCTGACATGTGATGCCCTCATTATTCAAAGGTATGTGAAAATAATGACCTGTACTGACCCCTGAGTTTCCTTTCGTTTATTGGTCTACACTAGGTGCTTGTTCAGCAGATTGCTATGACTAGGTGATGGGGTGTACAATTTCTTTTGAAGAAGGAAGCTCATGAATTGCACCAACATTTTAGCTCTTTGTGTCTGTTGTTCCATTTGAAGAGCAGGAGATGAGGTGGTGCATCTGGGGGAAGAGGGTTCAGGGTCCACAGTTCTGTTCAGTGTGGGTTGTTGGGAACATCCTGCAAAGCTGGCAGGTCTGTCTGAGGACTGGGGGTCTTATGGAGTGGCACTTGAATCCCAGGTTGGATACCCACCTTAGGGCATCTCAGATAGTGCAGGATGCCAGTGCACAAGGCCCTGGTTCAAGTCCTCAGTTCTCAGCCACCAGAAAGAATGCATGAGTAACCTCAGGAATTCAAAACAGGAGTGAATGTAGCTTTCCCAGTATTCCTACACCTTCCCTGTTGTGACCCCAGTGGCAATATGGTCACATTTACAAGAAATAAAAAATTAGCCTAACACACCAACAGTGCTGTCTTGGGTATGTCTCATTTTGCATTTCAAGTAGTGGAAGTTTCAGTGCTCTTCAGAAACGCAAGCCTGAACACATGAAATTTTTTTGAGAAGTTGATTTTATCTCCTGTGAGGTGAGACGTGTCCTCATTGACTATAGTAAATATTTCAAATGCTGAGAGTCTAAAGGAGGAATAAACCACTTCTGTGTGGGAGACTGTGATACCAATTAAGAGTTTCTTCAAGACCTAGCCAGCATGAATATTTAAACCTCCTTTGCTTGAAGAAAGGATGGTTACTTCAGGTCAGAGATGAGGGCATGTATGGAGCAGCATAAGGAACAGATGGCTGCTAAAGACAATTTCAGACTATAAATAGTCCCTATTAAGAATATAGAAATAATCAGTTAGGGACTAAGCTCTGCTTCCTCTTGCACAGGAGCAGAGCAGCAGTAGAAAAATGTTAACATATATGTCAGTGTTTGTTGCTGGCTGGGAAAGAGATATCAGTCCTTTCCCACTGGAAGGTGGGAAGCTGCACTGGGTCTGTAGGTTAATATAGAAGATTATCAACAGCTTTTTGGAAAATGTTTATGTATTTGGTATGCAGACCAGGAAATGAAAACCAGGATTCAGATTTTGACCTTGTCTCAGCACTCTGTGCAAACTAACACAGAAACCAGGGGAAAGGTCCTTTATTGATAAAGAGAGAGCATTCCCCACCACCTGGAGGCTGTAAAGACCTTCATGTTGGAGCATGTCCACTAAAGGCATAAAAGGTACTAATAACTGATGCCCAGATGTCAAGTTGCAAACTTTGAGGTTCTATCTGGGTGTCCGGGCCAGACATTCATCCTGCACTATAATCCAGCTTGAGAGTTCAGGCTGTCATTTGGAGGACTGCAGTGCATTGGAAAGGGGACTCTAGATTAGAGATAGCCTGGCTTTGGGTTGAACTAGAAGCATTACAGGCTGATGAAGAAAAGTATTTTATCTGTCTTGGTGGAAAATGCTACACAAGTGACCTAACCATGGATGTGACTTTCTGGTCATAGGTATGTCTTCATCTGAAGGGAAAAAAAGCTGAAAAGTTTTGAGAGTACTGTCCTCTGTTTATCATTACTATCTTTGTCCTGCTTGGGCTGAGCTTTGCTGCATCAGTCCCAGCAGCAGGTCTGGGCAGAAGGCCGAAATGCAAGAATGGCAGAAAGAAATGGCATCTGTGATACATCATCACATCTCTTCTGTTGCTCCTTTCACAAATGTCCTGGTATTATATTTCTGAGGGCCAGTTACTGATGGATTAATTGAAGGAAAAACAAGAGCATATAAGTGGATACTAGCTGGTGGCAGGCAATCCTCCTGTCACTGACCTGACAGTGCTCCAAACCCTGTCACCGAGCATGGCTGTTACATGAATCCTGTTGTTCCCCTTTGGCTGGCAGTAATTTTCCTACAACTCACATATGGAATGCTTTTAAAGGATTCAGCTAAGGAATGGACACACTTTTACATGTGACACAAGCTCAGATCAGATGTCAGACTGCTTATGACCAATCATATAAATGAACTAATCCACCATAGCAACATAGCTCTGGAAGGTCTTGCAGGAACCTTGCAGAAATATATTTATCATGTGCCCAAAAGATTGTGACATGTGAAATCATGAGTTGCTTTTGACTGCTTTGCTCAAAAAAGCAACATTATTCTATAGCAAAACATGAGTGTAAGAGGATAGTACTAAGGTAAATATGTAAACCAAGAGCATGTTTAGACTTTTTTGTCTTTGTTTTTGCCCAGAAGCACAGTCTCGGAGATATTCCATTTTTCTTCCCCTCCATCTCATTTGCCTCTCATTGTTCAGGAGTTCGTAGGGTTTCACTCCTCCCAAGATCCATAAATCAGATGATTAACTTTCAGTCCAAGCCTGTTTTATATGAGCAGAAGAAATCTAATTGGAATACAATCACCCTCCTACTGCTTTTCACAGCTTTCTTTGCATCTCAATGTGATCTGAATTTCAGATATCTCTTTCTGTGAGATATTTATTTTTCCCCATCATGCACTGAACCCAATTGTGCCGCTATTTTTTCTGCCCTTTTAAGTTCTGGCTGTAAATTAACCATTATCCAACTGAAATAAGTTCCTTTAGAGTTCATAAACAGTAGTTTCAGCATGAAAGCTTCCAGACTAGTTGCACAGGAATGAACTGCCCAATCCCCTGAATATGAGGGTTTAATGTCAGTTTCATTTTCCTCTGCCTCAACATGGGTGCTTAGAGAAGAAGCTCTTTTGTAAGATGGGATACTGGATGGATACTAAAGGAACAGGGAATCTGGAAATGCAGAACTCCATTTGCAGGTGTTCGATGAACTCCAGGTTGGGGAATCTTCACATTTCAACTATGATTACTTGTTTTGACTTATGTTCATTGAGATTTAGTACAACTGAAAAATCCTGCTGATTATCAGTTCTTGCCCTGCAATTTACTGGCTTTTATTTTTCTTCAAAAAAACCCCAAGTAAAAACCTTTTCTTTTTCACTTAGTGTTTAAGGAGCCTGGCAGCCCAAGACGTCTGAATACTAAGGTGTTTCCTTTAACCATACAACCCAAACTTTTCTTTAGTTCTCCCCTCCTGCACTCCAAGCCTTCTCCAGATCAAACAGGGCATGTCTACGGGAAAAATTAACTCATGATTCATGAAATGCTTGCTTGTCTTCTCAGTCACTGCTGCTGCAGTGATTTGTTTGTGTATGAATGTGCTACAGACACCAGCCCATCTGAGAGAAAATGAATTTTAAATCTAATCACTTTTACGCATCCAGATTTCAAATGAAAGCTACCTAATTATTACCTCATGATCACGAACAGAGACTGAACACAAACGCTCAGTCTACAACTCAACAAAACCTGAAAGATGATGCATTTTTCTGCCCACATCCTGAGTGCTTTATGGGGGGGACCTGTCAGAAAGCACCCCAGTTTCCAACTTCCCCTCTTCCAACAGGCACCAGGGTGCTGTTCAGACTGAGGCAGAAAGCTGTACACCTGGATTTCATCCTGATGTGGAGTCCAGGCAGAGTTAGACAGCAGCTCCACATCCCACAGTTTAGACATAGCCTATCGATCCATTAAGCAACTGAATGTCATTTGAATAACTGTACAAAGCCCAGCTTTGCTTCTCCTATTTTTCAGCAGTCCCACCTGCCTCAACAGAGCTACTTGTAGAAACATCTTGGGGCTCTGACCTGTCAAGTGTGAGAACAAAACCTTGCAAACAGTTACTTCTGAGTCTGAAGTGTGACACAGACATTGAATTGAATTTCTAATCTAAAGTAAAATGAATCATTAAAGTGATTAAGCCATTAAATAAATACATCTCAGTTCACAGTGGGATGTGAATCACTGACACACCAATTACTCAAAATGAAATGGACATTTCACTTTCTGGGTTTTCATGTGCATTGTTTTACAGTGAGGGAACTTTTCTCAATTAGGTTATCAGCAGTCTAAAGGAAAGGAGGATCTGATTTAGTATAACAATCCCACTTGCATGATATGACTGTTTCTTTGTTCAAAACAGCTTTAGTGTCTCTGAATTTTTGTCTAGCTACATTTGTCCTGGGTTACAGTGTATTCTATTACCATGAGCTGTGGAAACCAGGTGTAGTGATGTTCCTCGCCTCCTCGCTCTGGACTATTTCCTGTTAATGGGCCCATCAGTGCCTTGCCCCATGACTCACCATCCCATGGTGAGATGCTCCGCCCAGGGGGAAGGAGCCAAGCATTCCCACCTGGATAACATCTGGGGTCTGGAACAGCACAGGCAGCCTTACCTGCTGGGATCCCAGAGGACAAGAGCTACATAACCACCACTGGACTTCCCGAGGAGGACCAGACGTTTTCTACAAGATCACCGCTTCAACAGAACCACTTCAAAGAGAACTGCAGCTACCACTGCATTGGACTGCTACCAACACCTTGCCCGACAGGGTGCCAGGCTGTACCCCTGACTGGTCAGGTTAAGCCAGTGTCTCTGTATTATTGTTTTGTTATATACATACATACATATATATATATTAGTTTAAAAAACCCTGTTATTCCTATTCCTCATATCTTTGCCTGAAAGCCCCTTAATTTCAAATTTATAATAATTCGGAGGGAAGGGGGTTGTATTTTCCATTCCAAGGGGGCCTCCTGCCTTCCTCAGCAGACACCTGTCTTTCAAACCAAGACAATATTCCAGCATAGCACAGAATATACGGTGGGGATTAAGTATTTATGACACCTTACTTTAGGTATCTCCGGTTGAAATGTTTAAATCTGAACCAATCTGTAAAGACTCCCCCTATAATTTTCTTCAATAGGAAATTTGTCTGGCAAAATGAACTCATGTATTTCCCACTCCTAGATGGAGCAAAGTTGATTAACTCAGAGGTAGAAACCCACATTTAATCAGACTAATCCCATCCATGGTCTTTCCTCAGATCTTTCTTCCCAGAAGTGCTGTGTGACAATGTCCACACTGGTGCTCCTCTAGCTGTACTGGAAGGGACATTTTGTTCAATATTCTCCTGGTCCTTAGTAATTCATTAAGTGGGGTTGTCATGGGGATACAGTCCCAGGGTAGCCTTGCCTCCTTTCTTTCATCCACTCATGCACAGTGTGCACTGTGCAATACTTCATGCAAATAAGTTCCTAGCAGAGTTGCTTGTCATTAGCACAGACAGCTCTAGAGGCAAAAACAAACAGAATTTGTCAGTGAGAACTCTGTCATTAAGGAATTTTGTTTGCACCCCTGCAGTGATTCATAGTGCACTTGACTGTTTTCTGCCTACCTCTTCACATCTCTTATTTGTTCACAAAGTGAAAAAATGTCCTTTTGGGTACCTTTTCTCCAATTACAGGTTTTATTGATATCGTACCAGAAAGCTGGTTTCAGCTCCTGGCAAACTAGTAGCAAAAAGAAGGTTTTCCTGGATGTTATCTTCATTCAAGCACTGATAAAGTGCTGCCAAAGCAGGGAAGACAAATGAAATATTTAATGAATTGCTAGAGAAATCAAAAACTAGACAAGAAACCACAGCCTGGTTTTAAAGAAGAAATAAATCTGGAAAACCATCAGCACTTAAACCTTGTTTTTTTGAAGTGAAAAAATATATATATACATGTAGCCTGACTTTGCTGAGCATGTCATGTTTGAACCTGAGGATGGGTTTATGCGACTATCAGGTCCCACTGTCTTTGTTGCAATTGATGTCTGTTTAATAATCCACTGATTCAAGCACTGACCACCCAGCCACCAGTAAAGTGCCCATTAGGCCCAACCCCTGTCACATCTGCTTCCTGAAATGGCCAAATTTTAACTGTGAGCAGTACAAAATCTTTGGTTTACTTTCAGCTGCTGAAGGAAAGAAAATAACCTACCATCCATGAAATATTCAAACACAGCTTTGAAAACATTAGCCACACAGCAATACTTGTGTTATATAAAGTGTTCCTCATGAAACGGTGGGAGATCTGTCTGAAATTAGCAAGAATTACAAAACCTCCCACTCTGAAGGTGAAAGGATGAAGCAAGGTTATAATTATATAAATGACTATGGGGGAAACAGTTGCTCTGTATAGAGTGTGGGATCCAAGCAGTGTCAAACACTACTTGGAGACAGCTTTCCCGAAGCCACAGATTTGTTCTTTTTTTTAAACTCTTTTTGTCTCTTAAAGCTCCAGTCACTTCCCTGGGGAGATTTCCACTGTGGGGCACGCCCTGCCTGTACTCCTAGAAAGGGATCTCAGATGCTGTCTAGTCAGAACCTGATTTGGTGGCATCGCTCTGTTTCACCCCACTCTTTACATCCTCACTCCATTGGTGGCATTCTGAGTATGGATCTGTAACACCTGCAGAAGGACTGGACTACAGGGTTTAGATAGTTTTAGGCTCCACAACTGTGTTTACCCAGGATAAACCAGGATTACAGTCCATTCTTTCGGGACGTGTGGCAACAGAAACAAACAGAAATATGACCTTTGAAGGGTTCTAAACTCCAATTGTATTTACATCAGCTTGCCTCAAGAAACATCCAAACACATAAAAATATGGCACTTGTGCACTTTATTGATTACATTTCCTAACCCTTCTGAAGTAATCCCTGAATTTGAACCAACAGCAAGTTAAGGTCTTTCTCTTACACACGCCTTCCCCTACAGGTCAGGCAGCGTCTGTTCCCTCGGTTTTCTCTTCTACAGTCTGTGCATTTACAGCCTGATTCAATTTTCTCAGCAGTCCCCAGAAAGGGCGTCTCAGTCACAGAACCATTTCTCAATTTTACTTCTCTCCCCATTTGCACACATCCCTTTCCCTAATCAGTTTGCTGTCAGGTCAGCTGACCAAACTCATTTAGAGGCCAAAGCATTCCTAGAGCCACGTGAACTGTGGGGACATGGGGCCTGGGCTGAGACAAGCCAACGCTTCCTCTTTCTGCACGGCTCACTTCAGCCTGAATTGAACAGAAAACCCCGCCGAGGCTGTGTGAGATTCTGCTTCCCACTGTGTGCCCGCACATCTTTGCTACAGACTCATCCACAGTGGCAATTACAGTTGCTACTGGGAAAAAAACCACAATCAGACAAACAAACAAACAAAAAAAAACCAGAAAAAGCCCAACGCCCCAAACCAAAGCTTTTTTTTTTCTGTTTTTTCCTCTTCATTTTTGCACATTCAAAATTTCAACAGCATGATGTTAGCAAACATGACTGCTGCACATCTAAAAGAAACACTCAGGTGCCTGCAGTCTCAGACCTCAATAAACATTTCAAAGGGTAGGATAGAGTAGAAGTATCCTTATTGTAAGGAAAAAGAAGTACAGGTCCCTAATACTGCTGCTGTAACTGTTGACAAAAGCTGACGTTTAAACAGCAACCAAAACAAGACCTGACCCTGCAGTGTCCCCCCAAGTAGCACTAGTCATCTACTCAAACCCACTAAAATCAAGTGGAATTGCCCTCTCATGACTGCAGATTTTAGGATCAAGTTCTTACTGTGAAAAAGATCTTTCTTGAAGTAACACACTGCTCCACTCATGCTAATGGGCATATTCAATTGTAGCATGACAGAGCTTGTAGTATAAACATGAAGTCTGTAATTTTAAGGCACTAAACTGTTATTAAGCCAAATATCTAAGGTATTTTAATTTAAAACTTCAAAGAATACCTAGCTGGGCAGTAGGCATTCTTGCCATTAATTAAAATTCAGTTGATGAACAAAGCACAGTCCATGAAACCATACCACTGAAAACCCAGTAGTTGTGGCCCATCACTCCAGTACAGTGGAATCAGGGGAAAACAAAAAGGCTATAAAGCCACATCTTTCAGTCTGACAAATTCTTAAAGGTAAATCTGCGTTTCACCCTGTCCCCCTCACTATTCAAGAACTTGTCAAAAGTGCTTATCACCAGAGATGACTTGTCAGCAGCTCAGTGAAGTCTGGTGGCATGAATTTCTTTGAGTTTTAAGGGATTCAAATAAAGCAAAAGCCTTCATAGAAATGCACAGGACTGCAAATAAAGGGCCTTAACAGTTTTAAGGGAGTTATTAAGCTATCTGATGTAAATATAATTAACTGATCTCTTCTATAATGTGGATTACATAAATCTGAATTAAGTGACTTTTAGGAACATTGACTATTGATCTGATAAACTATAATGGCCATCAGAAATATTGTCTAAATAACTATTTTTAAAAATTTGTTATGTCATAAAAATTTTTTTGAAAAGCACTTACAGTACTTTATATGCTGAGTAACCACTTTTCAACATGAAGTACTTCAGCCAAGGATACATTCTTAAATTAAGCAGCTTTTAATTTATATATGATTTTAAAAGAATGTTTTTAAGCCACTCAGCATGTACCTTTCTGTACTTGTGTAATTTTAAAATAGCCATGTCAATTTTTTTTAACTTCTTGAGAATGAAGATAATAGTAAAATAAGTGATCAAGTGGCTGTATGAGGCTCATCAATGGCTCTTTGTGACCATACAGCTTTTGTGACAATATGTACTGACAAAATGTGCATAGGCACAAAAAGGAGCCTTTCATCTCAAATCTCATTAAGGACTTCCTTTGAGAATTTGTTTGTGCCAGTTATTTCCAGCAAAGATGGAGATACCAGCTATCTATGCTCAAATCTAGAAAGGCCTTGTTGAACTGGCTTTATGCCATGTAGTGACAGAAGTAGTGGAGTTCTCCTCTAATGCAAGTGACCTGCCATGTGGTACGGGAGGGAAAAAAAGAAACAAACCAAAAAAAAAGGAAACAAACCAGCAGCTGAAAAGGTGGAGTGGTTTGGGATAATGGGCACTGACACAGAGGAGTCTGCACGTACTGGAGTTGTTAAAGGCAAGCAGAATGGGAAGCAAATGAGAATCCCTAGAAAAGATGCTAAAATAAAGTAGCTACATTTGAGCAAGCAGGCCTGCAACAAGGAGGGATGATGCCCACAGCAGGAATGCTGTGGATCAGGAGCGGAGCCCACAGAGGAGAAAACAGAAGTAAAAGGGCAATGCAAATCCCACCCACACAAATTTCTTTTTTGGTGTATTCACTGGAACAGCAGCACACTGCAAGAGGGATATCAGTCCCCTGTGACTGAACCATTTTGTTACACTCACTCTTCCCAATAGCCTGACCTGTGTGCCAGAAGTGTTTACAGTACCGGTAATGTCCAACCCAGTATCAGAGAATCTAATAGGGAAATTATTTTAGAAAAGACACTGGAATGGAAAAACCCGTAGAAATGGTCACAGGGGATACTTTCTGGGCATGTTTTGGATGCTGTTGCTCTAACTGGGGCCTTTCAGCTGCATGGACTCATGTACCTCCCTCAGCACCAACATTTGTGAGGGCAAGAGTCCAGCCTGTGACCCAAGGCTACCTCAGGTTTCAGCAGAGACCTCTGTCCTTTGGCACTGGGACGTCCCTGTACTTGTATGTCTGTGCAGAGGTGGAATGCACCCTCTCCTCCCTCCGATGGCATGGAATGAAGCTGTCTTACACCGGGGCTCTGCACCACAGCACTGCAGGAACTATGCTGAGTATGGCTCCAAGGCAGACCTCAGAAGTTCAGGGATCAGGAAAGATCCCTGGGAACTGGAACTGACCCCAGCCTTCCCCATGTTCCTCTCTGGCTTTACATAAAGCTGGCTTGAGCCTCAGCTAGCACAAACAAGAATGACAAGGAGAGATAATTGCAGTGTAAATGCCCTGCAAATCACTGCAGGGAGGAGTTTCATCAGGATAACAAACTACAGTCTATGGAAAGCTGTTTGTTGCAGGGGACAGCATCTACAGAATTAAAAGCAAATTCAAGCAGAAGCCACAGTGTCTTAACTGTCTGCTTTTATTCCTGTTTTATCAACAGGTGTTTCCTGTTGCTTCCCTCCGTGATGCCACCCATCACTAGGCACATTTTCCACACGGAGCCAGAAGACTCATACCTGCAAAGCGAATATACTTCAGGGTAGCTTGATACTGCCTCTCTCATGCCTCTCACCACGCTTTGTTTTTTTACTCTCTGGCACACTGGGAACACGTGCCAAGCAGTGTGTGTACTGTTCTGAGGTAACCTGGAGTCAAGGTGTCCCACAAAGATTCACCAGCACCAGCAACATGAGTTCTGGCCTCACATGGCCCCTTCCAGTTTGCCCACGCTCAGGCCTCGTGTTCCCACAGCAGATGCCAGTGCCTTGTGTTTGCTGGCTACACAGATACTCTGAGGGAGTACTTAGGTATGCAGCTACGTACACACTTGCTTTTGCTCAGCTGTTGGGGTTTTTCGGTGAGATTTTTTTTTCCTTTTTGGTTTTCTTTTCTTTTTGTGTGTGTGTGAAATAATGAAATTTCCACTTGTAATTTCGGTGGGAGTTGAAAGTTTGGGGCATTTCTCCCGGTGTGCAACACCATGCCGTTTCAAACTCTCAGAGTAATAAAGTGTTGAAAACGTGACTGATTAAACAGAGGTGGATACGTCAGAAACTGCTCTGTAGGTATTTGGGAAAAAAGATAAATGTTCCATCTGTCTTGACTACATCTGTGCTCTCTCTGGTTTTAATTTCCCTGAATGTTTTAAGAAGCAGCTTTGCAAGATCTGACATTAATATTTTGAAATTTTTTTGAAAAAAATCTGGTAAAGCATGAAGGAACAGTAAAGCGAACCAACTTTCTCATGCTGAACTAGATTCAAAAGAGTTGCAGTAGCCACTCAGGAAGCAAAACCCAGATCCATGGGCCTTCTGTCCAGAAGGTTTAAATGCCACACACTCATGACAGATGTCTGGAGAAAAATCTAATGACCAATACTTATTTGCAGCATGCAAATTCATGATTTCAAGTGGGGAATAAATTTTTTAAAAAGTCCTTGGATCACTGAAATAAAAGCTCCTGTTAGTCAAACAAATTATTCCCTATGAACTATTCAGTCATTTGTCATAACAGCATAACATTTTTCTGTGCATCTTAATAATTGTTCAGGAATATTATTCAATATTTTTTATGAATGTCTGGTGGATAAAGGGTCCTGTACAGTAAAAAGCATGTTTGATGTCAGCAGGGGTTCATGAGCAACCTAGGGAAAGGTCATCTTGGTGTCAAAGGCTGTAGGAAATGTCACATGCCTTCTCTTAATTAATGCAGGCTAGGAGAGAACCCTCAGGGAGGACACAAGATCAGAAGGAGGAAACAGACATTGTTGTACCAATTATCACTGCCTATTTGAGCGTCTCCCTCTTTGTGATTACCCCAATTTAACCAAACATGTAATTTCTAGGCTGCATCAGCTTATCATAAGTGTATCCACTTGGATGAGTGTTCATTCCATATTTAAATATAGATAGACCCATCCTTGCCAGGTGCTGAGCTTGCTCAACTCCTACTGAAATTAGCAGGGGCTCAGCATTTTGCAAGAATCACTTAGCAGTGCCCAGAATGGGGTTCTTTATGTGTCTTATACATCAAACCAAAATCTGTGCTCCTCTAACGTCCATTTGCACAGTAACCCATATTTCTTTTCCTTCATTTATTAACAAACAGACATCCACTTGGTGTTTGTCCTAAACAAATGTTAGTGGCTGTCACTACTAGATACTTAGGCAAATTGAATGTATTCCTATTCCCTTTTGCACCATAGCAATATTAGGCAGTGTACTTTAGCTTTCAGCTTTTCCTTATGTACGGAATATTTATGGTCCATTTTAGAGTTGTCATCCAAACACTTGGGGTCATTTTCTTATTAAACAGTACAATATTAAAGCAATGGGGCACAGCAGGTGGTGTGTTTCTGACTATTTTGTCATGCCTCAGGCTGAGTTGCCATCTTCCGCTCAAAATAATGTCATATAGAATATTAGCACGCACACGCACACACAAAATCCCAGTAAAAATACATCATTTAAAAAGAAAATACAGCATAGTAAGTTCCAAACTTACATGGGGGAATTTTTCATGTGGGAGCTCTTCAGAGAGACAAAGTGATTGATTTTTATAAAAGTTGGCATGCATGACCAAGGGCAGATGGTACATAAATTTGGGCCCCGGTCTTACATTCTGCTCCGTGTAGGTGGACCACTGAACTGCTGTGACTGAGAAAAAATAATACGACCGTGAACAGATGCAAGACTCCTGGGTGCGATGATCAGGCTGCAGGACTAGAACCCAAACTTGCACTGCTATAATAATTTTAAAGACAGCTTTTGGCAATGCATTAAGGCAAATAATTTATAATTTGTACGCTGCTGATTGATTGTGTCAAATGGGTGAGGTGTCTCTGATTAAGATGCACTTGGTGCTGTTATAGATTGTGTGATAGATGCTTGCTCACACACCCTGCCGAAGAGTTGGTGCCAACCATCATCACAGCAAAGAAGAAGATATGAAATACCCTCCCCAGATAAAATGATTATAGTAGATAAAGTGATGAGTAGAGGGGTGACAGGAAGGTGAGGAAACAGAGAGGTGGACATCATAGCAGCACAAAAGACACTGTCAAAGGACAACCCACATGGCTCCCTGTGTCAGATGGCTGTTGGTGGATCTCGTGTCTTCCCTTTTTTACATTTGTTGTGTTCAGCTGATTTTCTGTCACTGTAACAATCTAAAACATCAGTTCACTGTTGTTTCATGCCTGAAAACATATAATTCTCCCAGAATATATGCCTTCGAACTGACGAATCATAAGCCATGTGATCACATGACCATTTCTTTATCATTTTGTTATATGTTTGCATACGTAAAGCATAGGGTCTCTCCACAGGGCAACAAGCCTATAAGGGTCCAGTTTGTTTAGCATTTTCCACATTGGAAAATGCCCAACATTCGTATCTTTTTCCCTATAAGCCTCCAGAAAGATGTGCGAGGGTGAAGGATTAACACAAGATGTCCACAGAAAAGGGACAAATAGATGGGCAAAGCTCAAAGGAAAAATCCAGTGTCCCTAGAGAAAGCATATCAAGGAATGTTAAAGGATTAAATCAGCAATCTTGGAAAATGAGGGACAACATCTACTACAGATTGGGGTTTTCAACATTTACAAGCTTTTTCTAAGGCCTGCAGTTACCAATCCACTGTTCCAAACCATAATAGCAGATATGTTTCTTTCCTGCTTAATCACTTTGGGATTATCACAGTGCCTCTCTCACAGAGAGGGAACTCTCCACTGAATAATGGGGAACAGCAGTAGCATACAAAATTAGACAGTGATGTACTGTGTCTGTTTTTAAAGTGTTGCCCATAACTTGGGAGTTCTTCAATTCATAGTGCCATGGATGGGCTCACAAAGAAGCCTCAATCTGTATTTCAGTTCCACATGATCCTTCAGCACTTCCAGAACTGGGAAAGTTCTGGGAACTTGGACCATGCCCATGAGCTGGGATGGCAGAAGAAGAAATCCTCAACATTTAGCTCAGAAACGAATGGGTCTGGCTGCTGGTCCTAGAGCAGCTGCACTAAGCAATTGCACAGTGTAAAGGAAACACCTGGTGGAGACTCCATATATTCTCATTTACTTCTTTGTTTTACCTGGCTTATGAATATTTGAACAGATTTTGTCTCACGGTGGGAGACTTTCTTTTGTATAAGTATCTATGGTAACATAGCAACAAGGGTTTTGTCCACAAAACTGGTTTTCTAACTAATTTATCTTGATTTCTAGGATGATCAGCTCTGGTGGAAAAACAAATTTAAGTGGTTAGTTTGTCTTTGGAACCCAAGCTCACCATTTCTTGAACATTTTCAACTGGGTTCAGCACAGTATTTATTACAGCTACATTCTTTAGTTACAAATACCTTGAGCATATTTTACATATGGCTTTTTACTGAAGCAGTACTGTTGCTAAGGTGTTCTTTAGGTGGCCATTCTACAGCAAGTCTTTTTCTAGAATTTGTATTTTAAAATTAATCATTATAGGATTCCATCCTATATTAAATAGGTGAGATAAAATGTAAAAACAAGGGCTGTACCTGATACTTGAAAGATGTTATTCCTGACAGCACTTCATCTTTTTCATACTCACATTGGCTTTTATCCCGGGCCATCTATTCCTTAATGTAAGTGTTATAAATTGTTGTAAAGTGCCATAAAATATAATAAACATGAATCAATATTTCTTGGTTAAAAAACTTAGAAATGCTGATGAAGCTTGAGTTTATTATAGATGTCCTGAACCCACAACGTCCCTTTATTTTTTTTTACCTTCATCATTTTTTCAGGTCTTGACTTCATGTGTGCACACACATTCATTCTTCACAATCACAGAGGCAGTGGAAATTAAAACTACTAATGCAGAGCTAATAAAACATCTAACGTCTTAACCAGTTCTTTTGGGCAAGATATCCTGTACATACAGAGCTATTATATTTGGTGTGAATGACCCACTTCAAGCAAATTCCTTATGGATCTACAGAATATTAAGCACATGCACGGCACCAGAAAGTTTGGGGATTACTCAGATATTTAAATTTAAGCACATCTTTAATTGCTTTGCTGAATCAGGGCTTTAATGAAGAAGCATGGCACAGTAGTGCTATTTGCCATAAAAATCCATCATTGCCACAGATCTCTGCCCATTAAAGAAGATGCTATGATTTGTGTTTAAAATATGAAAGAAATACGATGCCTGCATGGTGCATTAAATACCCAAGCATGCACATGCATTTAAATTCTTTCTATCTTTTTAAGGATATTGTTGTGAATTATGTTCTTGTATATCCAAGAGCATCCTTCATAGTGAAATGACAGTTCCTCTCCACATCCAGTTGATGCTCTTTACATATTATTAGTATTATTTATTCTTGATCCAAAGCTAATGATCTATTTCTTTGTCCTTGTTTGGGTTTGTGGTTTCTCCACAGGAACCACCAAGGGCCGTGGTGTTTCCGGGGGCATTGGAAGGCTTCCCTCAGGCAGGGAGATGGCCAGGCTGGTGCCACCCCTGGTCACAGGCTCTGGTCCAGCCCAGCCAGGAGGCGTGGGATGGGGCTGTCAGTGGAGGAAGGGCACCACACTACCTGTGACCCCACAGCCCCCTCCACTCTGGGCCTCTGCTCTAACCAGAGAGAAATCCTGACAGAAATCTATTGGAAAAATCCACATCCTGGCAAAAGAATGTGGCTACTTTAAGCTGTAGCAACAAATATGACCAGGTTTTCCCAGGGCAGGGAGGCTGTCAGCAACTGGGACGACAACTACAGCCTGGTGCCACACACTGACTCGCCTGTGCTGCCTGGACACTCCCACCGACCATCCTTGGCTGGAAATGCAGCCACTATAGTGGAAGAAACGTAACGTGTCTCTAAACTATGTGTTGTTGTGTGATGGGTTTGTTTTTTTCAATTCAGCTATTTATAAATGTGATAGACCTCTGTTTCTCCTGCCTCTTTCAGCACCCCACTGAAGAATGTGTGAAAAGCTCTAATTTCCCTTGAGGAAAAGACTATCTTGTGATTTCAGTGAAAAGCTGTGTTTGCACTGTGGTCAATAAATTCCTATAGACAATCTTTCCTCCTTGGAATTCTCCTATCTTGTTATTTTGTTAATGCTTGAGACGAATAGTCCAGCTCAGCAAAGACGTGGTGGAAATCCATCCCATTTCTTGTCGGTCAGCTTCAGAAGGAGAATGTCAGAGCTTTAACAGACTTTCCTGGCACCAGGTTTTGCTTTTCTTTCACAAAAACTTAAACACTTTTGTTTTCCTTCTGACTTGGAGCAAGATCAAATTTCAAAATATCCAAATCCTCCATGAAACAGCATTATGTCTTTCTCTAGAGCCCCAGTTGTTCCTTCTTGCGATGATAAATCCCACTTGTATCATAAAAAGAGATTTTTTTTCTTGAGTAAAAGGTTGAGACATTTCCCCAGACTAAATCCATAACTTCCTTTCTTGTAGGAAAAAAATTATAGTTTGAAATATTTGAGCTGAAAAGTTCCTGCCTCAGTGGTTAAACTGCTTTTGCATTCACATCAACCCTCCCCCTCCATCTCATTGAATTCCCTGATGAAAGGAGGCAGACTTCAGGAATAACAGCAAAGAAAGGCATAACTCCAAACCAAGAGTCTCTTGAACCCATGTGCCAGATCGCGATGTGGTAATTCCAAAGCTGTGGGAAGACCCTGCACCCTTTAAGTCTAGGGATCACTATGACTTTAATCCCATCAATAAACCTTAGTGAAAGACTACATGCAAAATTTTAATTACTGCCTTTAGATATTCCATCCTTCCAATACTAGATTAGAATACTGGTTTTTTTCTAAAAGGGCCAGCAAAGAAGAAGTTTGACAATACTGTTATCTCTGATGATAGTATTTTTCTTCATGTTTTGGAGAACACTGTATATATGGCTCTTATTTTTTTTTTTCCCTTTAAATGTGAGATTTGTCCTGTTAGGTAAGGGGTGTCACTTCACACTCTTGGAATTCTTATTTTCCAAGAGTTATCTTGGTTTCCATAAGGTAAACGTGACAGCATTGTATCCCAGCACGGCTGTAAAGAACACTACAGCAGTGCTGCTGATCTGACTGACAACGCACGATGAGACAGAAAGAAAGGCAGAAGAAAAGTGGTCTAGCCTGATGAAAAGCTGCACTCAGGTCTTAGCAGAAAATTCAGAGCAGGAACTGCAGATAGAGTGATTAACAAGGAGTTTCCAGAAGTTAATATACCGGGCAAAAGGGTTGTTCCTTTGGAAGCTGAGCACTGGAGAGTGGAAGTTAAAATGACTTGTGCACCACTGAGCTGGAACATGCTGCTCCTGGGTCATTGATCTGCTCTGCTCTGGCAGGGCACCGCTTTGGTATTGTTAATTTTCAATGACATAAAGACTTGTATTAGTACAGGAAGCAGAACTGAAAGGCCTGGGACTAAAGGGAAGACAAAAGAGAGGCCAGCGGTAAACATGAAGGGTTCCAAAGACTGTGATGCAAACACAGAAACAAATACAGCCCCTGAACAATAAGAAATTCATTACTTCAGGGATCAAATGGACCAGGCCTGATCCTCAGCAGCTGTAGGATAGCATTTTGTTATTTCACGTGAGGGAAACTAGGCTCACATGAACTGGACGAGTAGGTGATCCATAGTTTACACAGGCAGTGAAGCTGTATATAAGGATGACATTTTTTCCCGTAAAAAGTGAGTGCACACAAAATTACACAATGCATTTTTTTATAAATATTTAACATCTAAAGCACACTGCCACCACAATCCCTTTTTATGACCCCTCCTATAATGATGAGTATGAAAAGGTGCATAAACCTCAAAGAGCTATTCATTTATCAGGAAGAGAGATGCTCATTCTAAAAACTAGGGGTAATAATTTATTGTTTGGATCTTCTGTAATAAACTTGAAATAATGCTCTTAAATTTCAGAATTTTACTGTCAGTGAGACAGTCATTAGTTCTTATGACTGAATTTCCACTCCATAACATTCATCAGCATCTCCAAACAGTCCTCCTGTACTTTTCCCCAAGCCTTATATTGCAGTGGGCGCATGGCTGGGGTGTGGCAGGGGGTGTTGTCTCTGGACCTTGTCTGGGCTTAACATAAACTAACAATTATATAAAATGTTTATTTAAAATATCAAAAATCTTCAATTAAGTAGGGTGGATGAAGAAAAGACAGTCCAATGGCAGCATGAGAACAGGCACAGTCAGACACACAGGAAGGAAGCAAGAATTGTTTCCTGGATGAACTCAGTGACTACAGTGGTATGTCTAATTACACTGGTTCACTAAGACCAAAAGCAAAACTGAGTGTTTAAAAGGACACAGCTCTTAGCATTAAACATTAATATTTTATTCCCAAAGAAAATCTCTAATTCAAACTTTCCTGGACTTTACAAGAGTTATTTTTTCCCTCTTATTCTCATTCAGCCCTTCCTAACTGAAATGTAGATTTCATGCAAAAAATTATTTAAACATTAAGGCATTGCTTTTTTCCCTTTATTCTTGTTGTTATTTCAGTAGTTTAATAACTTGCATGGTGTCAGGAACAGTGTATATCACTAACATCAGCTCAACTCAACAATAACCTAGCAATGCACAGCATATCTCAATTCTAATAGATAGGAAGGAAGCATCTGAGTCTTTAACACCATCTGTAAGATGTCTCAGATCTTAAATACTTTCCTGTCCTGGGCTTGAGGGCAATCTTTACTTGCTCTACAATGAATGAGGACTCAGTGGTACATAATGAAAAAATAAAGAGATTTTACATTAGGAAATGACAGCTTTTCTTTATAGATTTGTGTGTAAAGCATATGCACTTGCTGAAATACAGCCAATTTTACTGGGATTCTTTTCTCTTCCCTTATATTGCTATAGCAAGAAAAGAAGTACTGAATTTCTGTGCATGGAAATCACAAGGCATGACCAATTTGCTTTTTATTCTACTGAGAATTTATACCAGTACTGTGTCGTGGATTTAAAATGCTTATTTTTTAAAAAACATGGGCAAGTCCCCCCCCCCGCCATGTGTAATTTGATTCACTGACTCTCTTTGACTGTATCTAGATTAGTAATTTAAGTGTTGTCTGGACACTAAAACTCAATTGCTTATAAAGTTAAATAGTTTTTATGTGGCTTAATTTTGTTCTGGGCTGCCTTGCACTGTCCCAGCAGATGCTGAGGGTGGGTGTGGGACCATTTGGATCACTGACTGCCATATCTCACTGACCAAAATGCAGCCATCCCGTTTTGAAGACCGTGAGAGAATTATAATACAGACAGGCACATTCTGTGCTACTTGGTGTCAGTGCCAAAAAACCAGGGTAGAACTGATCTTTCTGGACATGAGGTTCCTGGAACTGTGAGGCTTCACTGGACAGTCCCTGTAGGCTTCGGTCCTCACTGATACTTTCTATTTAAGCAATTCTTTCTCATTCTTTCTCATGTTCCATTGTACTTCCATAAATCTGAAAACCTATGTTTCAGGTAATCAGTTGCAAAAGGGCATTTTTTGTGAGTTTATTCTCCAGATAATAGAAGAAAGAGGGAAATCCTCACTAATTCTCATAACAGCACTCTATTTTTTTAGCTCCTCCTTTTCTATGTCATGAGCACCATACTTAAAGTTCTTCAAGACCAAACTTGAGATATTAAAACAAATATTCTTAAAATCTGTATTAGGGAATGAGTCTTGTAGCAGCTTTACAAAACTTATTGCAGTATTTTCTTTAGAGCCAAGAAATCAAAGACAATCATCTCAAATCCCTGGTCTTTCCCAGATGCGTAGAATCAAAGACAAGAATCAATAAGAAACTGTGATCTCAAAAGAAAATTAGAATCCATTGTTCTCCAGTATTTCCTATGGTTGCCTGGTGTTATCCTTCTTGGCTTCCACCTGTCAGTCCAGAAAAAAGGAAGGAAGGAAGGAAGGAAGGACGGAAGGGGGAAGAGATGCACAGAGTGTTTATTTGTCTTTTTCAGATGATGGCTAATATCAACATCAGTCAGTGGAGTGGGACCGGGAGTCAGCTGAGATCGGTCCCCAGGTGTTCAAGGACATTTGAATTATCCACCCATCTGAGTGCAAAATCTTTGGGACACAGACTATTTTACCATACCTTTATCAATGGCACAGAAAAGATTGTCAGTGCTTAAGTAACAATGAGTAATTCCTCAAATGCTGCACTCAGAGTTGGTGATACTCCTGAGAGCTGACATCTCCAGAAGGTGCAGCTTTCCATTGCATCAAAGGGAATAAAAAGTAGTTTAGATGCAAAGATAGTAATTTTTTCTGTGTGCCTGGTGCCAGGAAACCATTGCCAAGTTAGGGCTATCCACCTCTCTTCTCAGACCCTTTGGATGGTAAAAATGGTTTCATGGTAACACAGTCCTACTGATTAACACCAGATGAGAGTTTAGTGAAGTTATAAGCTAAGATTGCCTATGACTGTTCTATATTGTAAAGTTCAAAAAAACAGCAAATTGGTCACTGTTCAAAAGGCTGTGTAAAGCACATTACTGTAAAAACAAGAAAAAAGGTAAGGAAAGAAAGAAAGAAGGAAAACCAAACAAAATAAACAAAACACACACACAGAAAATAAAAATGTTGAATGGCAGAAACATAAACAAATACTATTGTCTACATAGTTTGAAAGTCATATGATTATTCAAACAGCTTCTTGCATTTATTTCTCATGTTCCTTTTACTAATTTTTTTTTTCTTCTACTTGTAACTTCACCTAGGAAGAATCCCAGACAGATACTATACAGCAATTCATAACTACGTTTGTATTCTTATGGTTTTGTTCTCAGGGGAGAGGGTCTACTCAAACGCATTCATTTCTTTTTTAGAATTTTCAAGCACATAAAAGAGTAGGAGATTCTGATAAGGCCCTATTGTAGTTATCATGTGGTATAACTACAGCTAAGGTCATGTCGACCTGCTCTTGTTAGAGTACATCATCTACTTAGCAGAAAAGAAAACAAATTGTGTCACATTTTATTCCATCAATGGCTGTAAATGAAAAGGATATTTTGAGAAACTGAATTAATAATATGTTATAATAACTAGAAAGGAGGGATGATAATTAAACACGCTCTGCAATTCAATCCCAGCAGTGAATCTATTCTTTTGGTAACAGTTCTTTTTAATTATAGAAGTGACAATACTGAATGACTCAAACCTGTGTCATGTTGCACACAGGCAGAGGTAGTTAAGGTGAGACCAAAGCAAAAATATAGTTTGTTCATTTTTCACCCAGTTTACCCAATCACTTCTCTTTAAAGAAAGCAGAAAGTAAGAAAGACCCAAGTCTGGTATACATGTGATGGGTTTGTTTTTTTTTGTTGTTTGTTTGTTGGTTTGTTTTCAGATTTCTTTTTTTTTTTAAAGGCCAGGGATGTTCAGTAGCATGGCTTTCCAAATGTGATACAGAATGATCAGCATGGTCCTTCAAATCACTGCAGTTTTTTATCTTGGGGTAACAAACTACACAAGCAAGGCAGGCAAAATAAGGTTGAATGATAGCAATGGTAATTTATCAGAAGCAATTAAAACTTTAGCTAATCCAGGTTAATTTAGCACAGAAACATTGTGAGACAAAGAAGCATTGTGAGATGTGCAATCACTGTATCCTAGAGACAAACAACATTTACTAAAAGGATTTTTGTTGCAAGTTTCTAACAAATTTTTGCTCAAAAGATCAAGATAATCCCTTTCTTTGTCTCTAGAAGCTACTGAAATAAAACATGATTCTCAGTGCCACTCAATTTAGATATATTTACACTGATGATGTTGTATGAGATTACACTGCCAGGAGGTATGGCTCAAAGGATATCGAGAAGACAAAAACAAACCAGAAGAGTATCCTTACTCATAGCACTAATGGCACAAATAGCAATCTGCACCCATGTGCATGGTCACCTTTGGATCACTGTTCTGCTTCTCAATGCATGGCATATTAAAGCAGATAGATTCAAAACAAGATTTGGCAGCAAATTCCAAATTCTTAAAATCCTTTCACAAGGGCTGTGCTTCCTCATTGCTATTTTACTGTCTGGCCAAAGGGCATTCCTTCTTGCTGAGGACTTTGCAGCAGAAGGGTAGAACCAAGCTGGGGAAAGGGCAGAGATGTTGAGAAGCTGCACCAAGTCCATAGTGCATCTCTCCCTCTTGTACTGTTCAGGTAGGATGACTCTGAATAAAGTCTTGCTGTAGAACATGACTAAACTTGACTGCCACCATTAAAGACTGACACCTCAAAGAGATTAATAGAATACATTAAACTGACTGTCTCAGATAGTCTGCATCATTATCATATCACATGATTGTGTCCTGTAAAGGGTGGCATATTCCCGGGGAAGGCAGCAGCAATTGCTTCTTTTTCAGTGTGTCTTGTATGCAATGCAAAGGCACTTTTCACAGAGCTGGGTGATGGCTGTTTCTTGTGTGGATTATAGAAATAAATAGCAGGCTGCAGATGAAAGCCTGCTCTTCCTACAGTGCTCAGGAAATGTGTCATTTCTGGCTTGTGAATAAAGTGATTTGCCTGAATTATATCTTCCAGCACAGTTGTGCAAATAATCTTGGTTTGGAGGGGAAAAAACAACCACACAGACTTTTGGTTTGCTTTTATTTTTTTCTTTCAAAGGAAAGAGAAAATTTAGAATGTAATGTCCCTTCCCATCCATTTTCAAAGTCTGATCTTACTGTATTGGTCAGGGACAAGTCCTGTGTTCTAAGAACTTGCAGAATACTTGCTGTTTGGTTTTTACACCGTGAACATTGCATAAGATTAAATGGCAAGAAAAATTCCACATGTCTTCCAGGTAGATTGGCACTAATGTTAATTAAAAAATGAAGGCTTTTAAAACCCAAAAGATTGATTGTCTCAGGTTTAGTAGAGGAAAGTGCCACTGTAATAAACAGCTATTTGACATAGGCCATGTGAAGTGGATATTTTATTGCCAGGGAGCAGGAGGGCACTCACACCTTTGGAATACAGACAATATGCTTTACTAGGAAGCTGTGCTGAGCCACATCCTTCCAGAAACTCTTCATGACCTACTAATTGATCCCAAACCACAATTTTGGAACTAGATTGTAGCAATAACCATTCCTTGCTATACACATATTCCTGATATAAAGAAAATCAATCGAGCTTTTAAGAAAGGTCAGGATTAATTCATTCCAGCTATGGTTTGGAGGTATAATTCAAGTCCAACAAAGAGAAAGAACCCCTCTATCAACATCAAGGATTTCTTGCTGAAACCCTCCATACTCCCTACCCTGCCCTGCCCTTAAGAGGACTCATGCTACTGCATCCTGCAAGACATTTCATTTACTAAGATCAAGTGAGGCATTTTAAGCTGCTGAAAGTGAGTATCCCTCTCTGAGCAAAGGCAGGATTCACTGCACACATGAAGCTGGTCCATCATGTTCAGAGAGTGAAGAATTGCCACAATCACACAAATTTTTTCTTTAAGACTTCCCCAGAAATCCAGCCAGGAAATTTACCAAAAGCATGTTCTTTAAAGACAGACAAATGCCTGTTAATATCCACTGTGTTGAAAGGAGAGCCACTGATCTGTAGGACCATCAGGACCTAGTTCTGCTTTCCTGGTAAGGTTCAATGGGTGATGATGTCGCTTCCTATAATGATCCTCATTAAATCAAAAATCTTAATTCAACAGTAAGTTCAATGTTTATACATAAAGTAGACATCCTTAACTTCCATTCTTTTCACTTTCAGTGAATATAAACCATAGTCTGTATAGTTGAGAGACACGTGGCACATCTTATGTCTCCAAGTGGAGCCATACAATATTACCTATATGGTCAGGGAAGTGCCATTTTATCTTGAACAGTTCAGAAATACCGTGGCCAGCTACTGAAATCTAAGAGAATGCGATTCCAATGAAAAACTAAGCTTTTTATACTGTTGTGATTCTGTGGGGTTTTTTACTTCCCAGTGAAAATGCAACCTTATATTCAATACTTTCCTAAAGCTAAGGAGAACATGATCAAATATATCAATTACCACTTTTACTACTAGGATTCCTTGTATTGCTTATCTTAAAAACCCTGAAAAATAAAGTGGAAAAGCTAAAAGGCCAAAAGGCAGAAATAATCAACTTATCTAGATCCTAATAGACAAGACAAATAAATACTATTATTTAAGTTAACAAAAGGATGACTGATTTGGGCTCAAACTTTGTAGCAATACAAAAAGCAGTGAAGGACATCAGGAAAGATGCAGATTTCTACTCTTAGATCATGCCATGAGACATTAATAATGGATGTAATATAGTTAGTGCCTGTGGTACCTTTAAGCTAATTACTAAAATGCATCATTACATTGAATATTTAATACAAGAAGAATGATAAGCAAAAGAAAATGCAATATAATCTACAACAAATATTCCACTAGCTTGGTTGATCACTGAAGATAAAAGAAAATCACAAATAATTGTATAACCTTATATCTTGAACTAAAAAATTTAAAGTGTTTTATGAGTAAAGTTAAATTGCCAAGTACAAGCATTTAACTATAGAGTAAAAGTGGCAGAAGAATAGACTTGAGAAAACAGGAGAATGCAATTCCACAGATGGAGCTACAGACAGATCAAGAGGAGAATCTTCATTGCTTAGAGAAGGCCTCCTAAATCCCTGCCTAAACTGAGCTGCTTTAATAATTTATCCACTGAACAATTATTTCCGGAGAGGCAGAAACTGTATCTTTTAAACTGAGTTCTAGCACCTTACAAACAAGACCAGCATGTACAGGGTGGGAATTTAGAGTCCTGATCATTGCTTTCACTATGGGATCAGCATTCTCAGCAGCAGAATCACTCCTAGCAATGCAGTAAATACTCAGCTGGGTCTTTCCAAAAGCTGCTTTCAAGGATTCTATAGTACATCTAAAACCACTGCACTAATGGGTCTGGCCACAAAAGTGTGGCCCCTTTCCTCCCTGCCCTGTTTCACCTGTCCCATCCTTGGAGTGCACTGGATCTACTGCTGGAAGCCGTGACAGGGCAGGCAGGGCAGGGCAGGCTCTTTCCTCCAGGGTTAGTGACCATGCTGGCACCTCATCCTGCTCTGCAGGGGGCTGCAAAGAGGCACAACCCCCTGCAAAGAGGCAGCAACTCCAGCTCTCCTGGACATGTGCATGTTTATAGTGCTGCAGCTGGAGGGAAGGGAGCAACTGCTCCTGGTTGACAGCTCTGCAGCCTGGAAATAACGCCAGGCTCTGAGCGGCTGCACAAATACTGCAGTGAAACCGAGCTGGGTTGGCACTTCCCAAACCTCTGGGACATGATTCACCTCTAGTTCTTCCTACTTACACAGAGCAAGAAGTAAAGCTGCTGTGATCCTTGGTGCAGTTGAAAAATAACCACATGTGGTGTAAATGAAGAGAAATATGATCAGTCACAAGAAACATTCATGGAGGAAGAATCTTCATTGTATTAGCAGTGGATGAACCCCCTTGGCTAGGTTTCCAGACTAAATATCTATATTTATTTATTACTATTTGTTGCTACTCCACTTTGTACTTCACATCCTCTACTGCTTGTGTTGTACTGAAGTTGAATTTCCATCTACCTGGTTTGTAAGTGCTTTTTGCCAAGAGGCACATGGTTAAAAGGTGACAGTACTTAACCACAGGGGCTTCCACTGAACACAGAAGTCAATCTCACAGCTAAAAATCTTGAGATGCTGCACGTAAAATGGATTCCTCTTCCTAAAAATAAAATAAAATTTTTTATATGTGTGTGTGTATTTTAAGACTGTATTCCAATGATATTCCATAGAAAAATTACAGGAACGCCTCAAAAACTGCCAGTAACATGAAGGACCTCTTTTAAAAATAAGAAACCTTAGAGTGGAATGCTTGGAGTGGTAAGGTTTCACATTCTGGTGTGTTTTTGTTTACTTTAAACTCTATTTCTACTCCTGACCAAATGTTCTTCCCCACCATAAACTGAGAAAACTTTCCTGAATAAGCTGTCATTGAAACAGATACTTCTTGGCACAAATTTCTATGACTAGGCACTTTCTAACGAAAGAAAAGGCAATCAAAAATTCTCAGTAAGTTTCATACAAATAATCATTGAAATTAGACAAGAAGTAAATGGACTTGGCATGTTAAATCAGCATTGTTTCCAAGCACAAAGCATGGAAAACAGAAGCTGCTAGAGTGGTTTTAAAGTGAAAGTGTAATTGAATTGCATATATATGCAAACAGTATTTTTCTTGCTTTTAATCCACTGGAACTGGAAATTTATATGCACAAGCAGTTCTGCCCAAGTAACCAACCTTAAAATGCCTTTGTATTTAAATAGAGTGACATCTGACATTTCTGTGTCCATGTCTTATCAGACCTCTGTTTACCCTCTGGAAAGTGCCAGCATAGAGGGAGAATAAGGTAAAGTGAGAATTTGCCTGCTGGTTCGCGGACAGCTGGAATTCTGATTTACTTTGAAAGTTCAGGATGTCCCAATTAAATCAGGACACTTGAGAGATATGAAAACTTAAATGTCCCCCAAAAGCTTTGTTCTAATGTGATTAAGCTGGCTGGTTTTGCTAATGATAGACACATTCCAAATTGCAGAAAAATGGTAAGTAGGTGTAACGAGGTTTTACTGTTGTGTACTTATAAGAATATGCCCCAAAAAACCATTTCTATTGCGTGCTTCAATTTTCTATTGAATGCCAATTATTTTTAACTTCTGGCACCTACAACATAATCCTCCTTGAGATACATGATGCCCTTAGCTCTTAGGAACATCATGGTCTTTTATTTTTACCCCTACACTCCCCTTAAATTCTACTTGGTGCTTTTTAGACTGCAAAGCCTTTTTGGAATGCCTGTGACGCCTTCACGTGAAAAACACTGTTCATACAGTGAGTACTCACTGACCACAAGGTGTGAAGGAAATGTACTGCACTACGCTGTGTAATGCTGCACAAACGTGCAGTGCAGATGGAGTTTTGAACAGGTAAAAAAACCATTAAGCCCTGAATATCTGAATAGCATAGGAGCTGCTCTCAACTTCAATTATTGGTGGACTGTAAGCAAATATAACTTTATTGCTTAACTTCCACAAAGACAAATATTCTCCAAGAACTGAAAGGGCAAATAAAGGAAAATGTGTGTTTGGCACTGCAGAAACAGCCTAAAAAGGAATGAATAATAGAAAGAAAATCCACTTACAAGCTCATAATTTTTAAATTTCTGTAATTGTCTAATGTTATTTAAACACCACACACACACGTTTTAAGTCAGTGATAAGTTACCATTCATCATGAAATGTCTTTCTCTAGCATGATTGCCTCCTTCTCTCCCCACCATGACAGATTGTATTTAATTGAACAGTTGCTGGTTTAGAACTGTCATTAAAAATGCATATATTCAAATAGTCTTAGTACAGCGTATTGCCCTTTCAGTTCATTTTCTCCTTTTATGTAGCAGTAAATATCCCTTTGTGTTCTGGTTCTAATTTATTTAGAAATAATGTGCTTCTTGCTAAGTGCAAAGAATTTTTTTAAAAGATCAACTAAGCTGGTTAAGTTGCTTGCTAATATATTTTTTATTGACCTAGTGTCCCTCAGTCCTTATACCACTGAACTCCAGGGTCTAGTTGACAGGATACACTTAGAGGAAAAACTTAGATCTAGTTCTTACTTTTTTCCAAGACAGTTTTAAAAGGAAATTCATGCTATAAAAATAATTCTGGCCTTACATGAAAGAGAAATCTTGGACTTTAACCAGCCTACACAGATCCTGACTGTAGGTAAACAGAGGAGAGACATCTACCTGACTGGAGTTTTGCCAGAAGGAAGAACTAGGATGCTTAAGCCATATCCACACACACATCCTTGAACCATGTCCACACTGGGATTGGCTGAAGAAAATGGTTTTGGCTGCCCTCTCAGTTTGTACAGTCTGAGCTGCCCTTTAAACACAACCACACAGAAAGTCAGAGAGCAAGCTTGTCGTACAGATTTTCCAACAACTTGTATATCCACACTTCCCTACTGACCTGGGATGGAACCAGATGGAATAGTGACTATTAAACATTATTGCCTACCCTGCAGCACTCACTACTTAAACATTTTTAATCTCTTCTTTCCTTCCTCTTTTATTTGTTGGAGGGATGGATCTAGGTACACAAGAAGCTAAAATTAGAATAACTAATTCTATAAAATCTAATAACTGTGAAATATCATCATCCTGGAAGCAATGGGCCAGACCTGTGGCTGCTGTAAGCTGTAAAGCTTCATTAGCATAGATGGAGCTGCAAGAAATCTCAGTACACTGAGGATCTGGCCCATTGTTTGCCAATGATAAAATTTCACAATGCCTGTGACTTTTATACGATATGTGTGGAGGTTTCCCTGAAAGTTTCATAAACTATGAAAGAAAGGGATAGTTATCACCAGTGACAAATCTAATGCTTGGAGAACTCTGATGTTGCTCATTCTTCAACTGTCTAAATGAGGTTTTACTCTTTTTTTGAAATTTTTCCGGTAATAAAGTTAGGTACAGAGAAAATAAAATTAACACTTCATTACTATTCATCATATGGCACTGGAGACAAACTTGAGAAAATATACATTATTTACCATCAGCAACCTAACATTATTTGAAATGAATTTAAAACAATAAAAAAGTATCACTAAGCTGCTCACTAAGAATTCATCCAAGACATAATCTAGCAAAGTAGTTGGATGAGACATAATAGTACATTAATTAGGGAAACCTAAAACCCATCACAATTAAGATGAAAATTTGGAACAAAAGTAGAGGAGTTAAGAGTCAAGAAAAATTTCTCTAGACCAGAATTTCTCAAAACTCTTGAGTTACCATCAGTGGGAATTGAGTATTTAGAATCACAAAGATCCATGATCACTGACAAAATTTGCATAAGCGACATGTATTTTTGTAAACATAGTTAATTTTATTGCCGTGGACAAATTCTAGGATGATTTTTCAGACAAATATAGAATAGTTCCAGCCAACTCTCCGTCAAGTTAAGCTTTTATGTGCCTGCAGAGAGCTATGGTAAAATGATAACACATATAGGCAGAGACCACCATCTCAGTGTCAAAACTGTTACAATCTTTGCCAAAAGGCATGTATGTGTACCCATGAAATATTAAATAGAAGTTGTGAGTGCGTGTTTCTCAGCTGGCAAGCAGATACAAAATGTGTGTCTTTATTTAGATTTTACATGGGTACACACTGAGACATGCACATCTTTCTTAAACTGATGCAAAAGCTTTTTTTATCAATGAGAATTAGAACCCTGTTCATGGTCTGTTGTGCTCACAGTCTAAGCAAGTGGAAGATCACCAGTGCTGCCATGACACTAATGACAAAAAAAAAACACAACAAACCAGAAAAGGAAGAAGCAAAGGCCTACACCTGGAAACACAACTGGAGTGTAACAACAGAACCGCTGAGGTTGCCAATGACTAGTTAAGCAGTTGTAATGACATGCTAACGTGGGCTGTCTAAGTATAATTTTTGGTCAAGGACAGATTATTGTAAAAAATTGTAATAAAAGACAATTTTAGATTCCTTTGCAATGAGCCTTCACAAAACCAATATTAGTCATACGTGCTATATAAGCATATTTTGTACAAAGCCAATTAACCTCTTTATTTGGAAACAAGAGCTTCGTTATTGTTGAATACAGCAGCTAATCCTTTGCAGCAGTTACTTTCAGCAAGTATGAGTGGAATGAGTTGTACTTGCTATGCCCCATGTTCTTCTACAATTGAAAGATTAAATATTTAATTTGCTAAATATTGGTATATATGAAGGTTAGGAAACTTTCAGTATAGGAAAAGTCGAGGTGTCATCTGAGGACATGATAAATGTTTGCACTAGGTCCATCTTTCCATTCATTTCTTTTCTTGACCAGGTCAGCCCTACAGGTAAAAACGCACCCTTTTTCAGTCAGCAAATTTCAGATTTGTTAAGGTAATAAAGGTTTCAAATTAGCATCTTGATTGTATGGCTGAAAAAAACACTGCTAAGACCAGCTATCTTTTTTTTTCATTTAAAAATGTAGCAAAGTGGCATTGATAGACAAGGTGGCTGAACCATTGTTTCAACCAGCTAAGATTAATATATTTCTCTGAGATGCTCAATGCAGCATTACACATATCACAGGGACAAATACCTAATCGCAGTCCTGTGTTTACATTAGGACCACACAGACCGATGCAATGGTAATTCCTGATTCATGGCAAGACTGATGAAGCGAATTAGGAATAAATAGTACAATGAATTAGGAACAAAGAGTATGACAATGTAGCCAGAAAAACTTTTCAAAATTAAATTCTTGTTATAAGAAGATTGTACAGGTTATGAGGAGGAAAAACAGGACAGCAGATGATTCTAGAGATTAGGTTTAAGTTAAGATCTGTTCTCTGGCAAAACCTCATTTGCAGCATTTTCATCCAAAAGCAGCATCAATTTTTGGTCTCTACACAAGAACAGAGAAATGCTGAGGAAGGCTTAACCTTTTGTTCTGCCCCAACCAGACAGCACTACTAGACTGTGGCCTCAACAAGGGACAGGACATTAGAAGAATCTATTATCTTTCTCTACTCAAAGAACAGAAAGCTTCTTATTACAGGTAATACATTTAATTTTGAAAACAGATCTATTTTCCTTACATGTAATTGAGTTCTGTTACAGAACACAAAACAAGGAGGGCTCACTGTCATCTGCAATGGAAAGAGGTCGATATCAAAGGACACAGACTCATGTTCCCTTTTATTTTCAAGGGCATAAGTTTCTTTATGAAAGGTTTCCAGAACACAAGGACCTCTCCTTCCTGCATCCATACAGGCTAAATACTGTTTTCACTGGATTAAGGTACAAGCTGAACCTAACACAGAGTTTTTCCCTCTTCAAGCAGAGGTTTCAGTGAGCACCAGCTGCAGTCAGGTCTCCCATCACTCAACTCCTCCTTGCTTGGATTTCTCTGCTCTCACTTTGGTGTTGAATGTGGATTTAGTTGTTTCTACCTTGTGTAAAGAGGCAGCAGGGCTTGCCTTAACCTGTGTGACCTTCTTTCAAATCCTGGGGGAAGAAAGGCAGGCTGCTGGCATCGTGCAGGTTGGGTTCTGCTGCAAGAATGGCTGTTGAAGAGGAATGGCTGATTCAGCACTATTTGAAAATCATTTTGGCATGTCTTAGTAGGATGTTACTGGTGAGCTAAAAGAAGGATGGTGAAGTTGGAGCATAAATATAATTTTTTTCACAAGACAGGAACCATCCAATTACAATATAAGTCACTTGTGTCAGGGACTATCAGTTTGTACACAACCAACATTACTGAAGAACTGGTCTATAAGATAAAAAGATTAAATCAATAATAATAGCAATAAGAAGAATAGAATAGAAGAGGTGTTGAAAGTGTCGGGGGTTTTTTTAATGGTTGGAAAGAAAGACGTAAATTCTACATAAATATGTCAAGCACGCAAGTGCTATGATACACACTAAGCTGCAAAACAATATCATATCATATGTGATCCCCTTAGACCACAGTCAGGATCTGTGTTGGCGGGTTAAAGGAGAAAAATGCCTTTTCTGGAACCTGGGTGTTCAGATCATGGCACAAAATTATGTCTCTGCTTTAAAGACACAAGCAGATTGTCTAATTTCTCCATCTACATATTACTATGTCTTTTATCATTTCTGTATCTCAGCAACTCTGTGTCCTCCAATGGACACAGGACTTCAGCTCCCCATATCCTGAAAACCGTGTCCATTTATACTCACACTATATCACTGCCACCTGCTGAACATGGCATTCTGCTATAGCTTTCTTAGAAACATGAGGTGAATATAGCTGCTGATGAAACCCTTCCTCTTCCTCTCACCCAGTGACAGCTGGGTGGGTGACTTCACTTGTCTGCTTTAGGTATCAGTGAGGTGCTGCTCAAGCTATCTATATCAAGACCCGTATACACCCATGGTTCCTATATACCCATGAAGAAAAATGGAGTTTTCCTAAAGTACATCCCAACATTTAAGTGAGACAGTAGATAGAAAGAATATTTGTCATGCATTAAAAGTGTAGACCTGAAAAGCACCAGTGACTTTCTTTTTTTGTAAAAAAAATCTCATGTTTATCTTGTGTTATCTCCATTTTGCAGTGGGAAAGCACAGAGTCTTCTGTAAAACTACCATACACAAAAAGCATACACTGTTATATATTTTATCTCCTTGTAACTGTATATTTTAAGAAACCCTTACTGCAGCTGGACATTATTTAAATAACAAAAAAATCTAAACCTTCCAAAACACAGAGAGATAATTGGTATCACCTTGTACTAGTCATAAAAGGAGTTTCTGGAGAGGAAGTATAACCAGGGTCATTTTCTTACCCTTGCTCAAGGAATGCTCACGGTTGAAATTAACTCTTGAAATAAGCCTGAAGTTGTGTTTACAGCTGCTTTACTAAAAATATGAGAAATAATGGGAACATGTGATCCTGTCTGCAGTTCCTGTCAAAATCACAATGCAAGACAGTTCTGCGGCAGATAACATTGATTAATGTTCCCATACAGCAATAACACCGTACATTTATGGACAGACTGGTGAACCTTTGCCAAAGCTCACTAAAAGCAGCTGCAAGGCAGGACTGACTTTTAACCTCCCCCATTTAATGCAGGAACTTCTTGGCATAAAAACTGTGCTAGTAGCATACAACCTGCAGGGTTACCATTACAAAAACAGATTTGGCCAGCAGGACATCTCTATTTCCTGAATAAACTCCTGACAGATTACATGAAAGTTAAGTTATACAGGCATATCTGGAAACTGGAAGAAAAAGCAATCAAAAGACATTAACTCTGGGGATACTCTGAAAAAGACCCCCACATTTTTGCTCAATTTTTGATGTGACAATCTCCATTTTCATTGGTTAACAAGTAATATTATTCAATATGAGAGATAAACTCCTGCACAGTGTTCTCCATTGGTGAAAGCTGTACATATGAACCCTTATTTCTGCAGACAAATTGATCTCTGAACAGTGGAATGGAGCTTTTACTTTTCTCAGAAATATGTTGTGAAGGTGCAGGAGAATTTTTCTTGCTTTCTGTAGAGTCATGTATGGTTAAAGCCAGAGTGCCAAAAGTAGCTTGTCTGTGAGTCAAAAAAGGATGTTGTAGGAGAACAATGGTATTTTCCTTCTCTTTGGGGACAGGAAAATGGGGAATTCCTTAATAAGGGATGCTGATTAAGGAAAGATGCTTTTTACTACTCAGAAGGCAATATTCATGTCAAACCCCATTTTCTGAATTCAGCAATATATTATTAGTGTCATTTTCTGGAACAAATGATGCTGTAAATAATTCCAGCAAGTGCACTTAATATAGATTTGTTTGCTAAGTGGCGGTGTCTCCCGCCAGGGTTAAAGGTAGACTAAAATGCTGTTTATCCCACGGGGAAAAGAAATGACGAGATTTCTTGCTTCCTCTCTTGTTTCTGTCTGTGAGCCATTGTGATCTCAGGTCAGAAGGTCTATCACATGCTAAAGGAGGGAATTCTTGCAGAGAGCCCTTTGTTTCTGCAGGGCCGTATCAGTGCCCCATTGTGCCATTCATTAATGCACCATCTCTTTGCTTCTTCTTCTGTTTCTTTTAAACAAACTCCTGCCTACTTCTGGAAAAAAGTTCTGTGCTCAGCTTTGTAATTCTGGATTACAGCCTTCCTAATAACCAAAAGTGTTAAAGCAGCTGGAGGCGACATGTTAGAGCTAGAAAAAAACGAGGTACTTCTACGAAAAGAGCTGTATAAGACATATTATTTTTCATTCAAATGAGAGCTCCCAGAGTCCTTTAGGCCCCAGTCCCACATCCACTCATAATTTACTCCAGGAAAGCCAACAGAAGCATCCCCAGGCAGCCACCTGTGAGCACATGCATGCACAGTGCCTTATTCCATCAATTTGGTGGAAGACAAAAAAAGATGGAGACAGTTTTGCTGCCTCAGCTACTGGCTGTGAAAAAAATCACAAAAACCAAACAGCTGCTAACTGGCTTAACTATGTGAATTACTCTCCTAAAAGATCCAGATGATCTTTAGTGGTCCAGAATCCTATCAGAATGCACACCTTCTTAAAAAAGAATAAAACCAACAAAACTCTTCTGTTTTCAATTCTGAAAGCTGCTAGCAGTTCTTTCAGTGAAGGAATGTTCATAAATGGTTCATCTTTATATTGTTTGCAGGCAAATTAAATGAATAATGGTTACAGAAAATTTAACCCTTTTTATTGCATGTAGAAATCGTGACCTGCTTCTTCCAACACACACTATTGCAGGTTTCAAATCAAAATATCCAACCTACTTTCATTTTTGGCCAAAAAGAAACTAGGCTTGCGGTAGTGAGATGAGAATGCTAACATGGGTAAAATTTCCTAAAGCTGTTCAAACTTGCAGTCATGTTAACATGCTTTCAGATCCAAAACATTTATTCCCTTAAGTATTTTTTTAAAAATTGTTGAAAACAATGAATCTGCTTCTGAAAACTCTTACTTTTCTCCTGAGAACTGGCCTGATAAATCACATCTGCAAGTAGAAATATACAATCAACTTTCAGACAGTGACTCTGGTAGAATCCTCCCTGTCAACAGGCCCATTTTAATCAAATACCTTCTTATCAGGTAACCCAACACAGAAACTGTAAATGTATTTTTTACATGCAATATTTGTATGAACATTTGAATAATTTTAACTTGAAAAGTTAGCTTGATTACATGTAAATTATCATGAGACACACAAAATTGCACCTAGATCTCTACCTCTGATTTATCTACCTGCCTGTTTTAGTTTCAGATGATTTGTCTTGAGGACACTAGAACACCTCCTGAAACATGCAAGATTAATCAGTCCTGCAGTGGACTTATGTAAATGCATTACTGTGAGGGTGTGAGTTGTGTTGTTGACTTCACTGAATCCACTCCCTGGCTGGAAACTTAGTCAGTCTGAATAAACAAATGCAGAGGTTTTATTTCTCTTCCCAGCTTTCCCATAGAACAGATGGATTAATTTTCTTCTTTTCCTTCTAATATTTTATTTAATTTTTCTCTTTTCTACCTCTTGTTTTTTCTCCTTAGTGTAAGTATTTGCCTTCTCAGGAGAAGTTTTTACACTCCATTACAGATTTTAAGAGAGGGCTTTGACCATCTTAGGTAGATTTTGAGTGCCCAGTGGGGGTCTCAGCTATAACCAGTGCTCATCAATGCTATTATTACATAAATATATCCAACAACAACATCCATAACAATTCTGGAAGACTATTAACGGTATTAAACGTTCTGATATACCTAGGTCAAGAACGTTGTTTTTTTAAAGTCAGCTTAAGAAAGTGTATTTTCATTTTCACTCCAATGAGGAATTCAGCGATGTACAAATGAGGTTAGGAAAAAAATGTGAAGAAGGTGCTTATCAGAAGTTAAATAGGTATGGATTGAAAGAATTTGAGTGCTTTTCCACTTTTCAACTGAAAGGACATTACACTTACATGCCACTGTATCAAGAAGCATTTTTTCCTAGCACCACAATAGGAGAATGTCTTTCCTCAAGGAAGAGTATGCACCTATGACTAGAATGGCTATTGACACAGAATTAAGGGCATTATCGTGATTTGGAATCATTCCTACTCTTCCATTATCAATAGGATTTAACTTCTGGGATTTTTTTCCCCCTAAACTGATGGCACTGCTGTTCAAAATAGGCCTTCTATACAAATTACAACTGGAAAGTACAAGTGGCACTGTTTGGCTTGCACATAAACCTCAACCAATTGTTTTCAGTTTGATTCACACTGGATGTGCCTTCCTTCTCCCTAAAAAAAAAAAAAAAAGCCCATTTTCAAAAGGAAAGGAGCTGTGAATAATCCCTTTTTATATAAGCATTGCTAGTAAGCAGAGCAGAATAAAGATGCCTTCATTTCACTAACAATTATGAAAAGATCATATCAGACAATGATCTTTAGAAATGCTCCAGTGACCACTGTGTCAAGCTGTAAGTCCTAAGTGGGAATTCTTCAGATAAGCTTTGACTTCACTTTCACTTAAATGCCTAATTTTGCCCCATTCGCATTAACATGATTTTTACTGATGACTTTAAAAAGGAAAGAACAGAGCCCTGATGTGGAATACGCTCAGAGAAATTAATAGACAGCTATATGTACAGTGGAGAACTGGAATTAGCTGTGTATTTTCGCTTCCTGGTTTCTTGATTTTCCAAGGACATCCTTTAGCATTTGATGTTGGTGCCAATTAGAGAGAAGGTGGCGGCAGAATTTATAGCACTGCCATCAACAGAACTCTTACTGAAGCAAATGGGAAATACGTGCATGAATTTGGCTGAGTATCAGTGGGGCAGAAAAGAGCCAACTGACTGATTCTTTTCAGTCTGTAAATGGACTAATAATCTCAAGAAAGCAGTGGGAGAGAAATGTCTCTTTGCTAGGGCTTGAAAATAAAGTTTGTATGTGAACCTCTTATAACAACAGTCCGCATAAGATTCAACAATACAAATCCGTAACATTCTCCTGCCATTCAAGGTCACGTTAACCTTCTTGAAGAAGAAGCCAAGAACTCCTTAAGTTAATCATCCTCTACATTGAAGCTGGTGCTTATTTGATTCCGAGCTTTTGCTCAAGACGGAACAAGCATGTGAAAAATTGGTGAAATGCAAGATTTCATTTACACAAGGTCAAAGTGACCCAGATTTCAAGTGAGGTCCAAAGTATTATTGGTCCTTCACACAAGAAGAGTTCTGTGCACAGCTCATTTAATATTTAAGAGGTTTGCATAAGAGTATGTAAAAGAGCATTTTCTTCTTGCTCTGCCAAGAAAGGTCAAATAACTGTTAATACTAGATAAACCTCGTGTGAGTTCTGGTCCCCAGAGGAACTTGGATTATGCCTAGTATTCTCAATACACAACAGTTTATTCAAGCAAGAAATCTATAGGAAGGGGCTATATCCACCACAGATCCAAGCTGTGCAGCTCTGTGGGCTCTGGTTGTGCCTGTTGAGGATTCGGGCCCACAGTTTGCTAAGACAAGTAAGGGTAATGAGAACAGACAATTTATATCGACTGTGAGACTGGTAAAAAGCTTTTGAGCATTCAGCTTTGGCTGTCATGGAGCTCAAAAATACTGGCAATTTTGTTAAAAAGGAGTCACTTTTTGAGTTGAATGACTTTATGACAATATAAATCTATGTTGTTGTGGTGTTAATATCTCACTGACTCAGACCTAAACAACCGGCGTTTGAATTGGTGAAAAAGTTACTGGCTTGAAAATTAATGATTAATTTTATATTAAGTTTGGGAGAATGAGAACAGTGAAGTCAAAAGCTCTAGCAAACAGCATGGTTTCCATATCATATTTAATTACACATGAGTTTTTAATATTATTATTTTTTAAAAGCACACATTAAACCTCTCTTATAAATATTTTAGCAGTTGTTATTTGCTGTAGGACTTTTTTCTTCATATTTTCCTGCTGTCCTTCCTGTCAACGTGTCAATAGACAGCTCAGGGACACAGACATTGAAGACACATGGCCAGTATGAGACAAGCAGCATAACTGGTGACTGTGACAGGCAGAATCAGATTTGAGGTGATCTTTTTGCCGAGTGTTACACTACACTGAAGCAGTTACTTCTAGGGAGCAACTTTTAAATGTTTGTCAGCTACTGCAGTTGAAAGGGGAACACAAAAGTTGTGACAATTTTTTGTCACAAAAAAAATATTTTTCCTTTAAGTATTTCCATGAGTTAGAGAGAGTTGAGAAATCTTTAATGTAGAGGTCTCCTAGTATTTATTGGTTATCTGCTGACTTTTCCTTGTGTTGAAGGTCAGAAAGTTTGAAATTCCAATTCAGTGGAAGGGCTGTATCATGCCTTGAAGACAGATTCCTCACTGGGGAGACAGGGTTCCTGCCCCATTTCTGGCACACAAGAGCCCAACTCTTTCCACCCATTAACACAAGTGCAAAAGAGACTCTGCTGCAGCCCATTCCCAATCTTCCACCACTCTGGCAAGGCCACAAGCAGCCCTTGTACTCAGGGAGAGTACAGGCTCAGCAGAGGTACCTATCTCTTCATCTGGTCAGTCAGTTCATGAGCTTTCACTCACAGCAGCCTGCGGACAGGCCAGGAATTCTGCATCATTTGTCTGTAAATCCAGGGCTTGTCTTACAACCACAAGCCATTGCATTATTTATAAAAGGCATACTGCTCTCTGCCTTTTAAATACAACCCGTCCTAGTCTGAACACCTCTTTAAATTGAATATTGTCTTATGCACCTTGATTGTGTGTGGAAATATACTGCTCCAAGGTAAAAGGAGAGGAGTTGAATTATTATCCTGAAGGCTGTTTGTACACTTCCATGATCCACCCATTCATCTTACCTTGAGGGCGATGTGAATTGCATGGGCTGGTCAAGAACAGAGCAAAGCAGTCAAGTGCTGACTGACAAGGTTGCCCCTCCTAAGTGCTGGCTCTGAGCTCTGATCTCTGAGCACTATTGATACTCGGCAGTGAAGCAGAACTGCTGACGTTCCTGCTGGGCTCCACACAGAAACCTGAACATCACCACCGCATTCACAAATTGGAGCCAAAGTTCAAGGAAGAAAATTTAAAGCAGGAATTTTCATCTTAAATGAAAGATGTTTTCGCTCTGGCTCCTTTTCAGTGCCATACTCAAACAGGCACCTAACTTTAAACATTAAAACCCTATCGTGTACTGGAAGGCTAGAAGTCAGCTGTGTGATTGAACTTAGCTTGCTGAACTTAGGCCTATATCAGGAGAGAAACCTCTAAAGCACTTCTCTTTATTAAAAATATATTTCTACCGAGAGCTGATATGTTCCAGATATGGCTGCAGACCACATTTCTTAAAAGTTGCCTCACAGTCTCAACCTTCCTAATGACCAATGTAAACCACTGGTTATCAAACCAGATTTAAAAATTTGTGCATCTAGAAAACTCCATTACAAAGAGAACTATCACAACTGGCCTGGCCACTCTCACTTTATTACAGAAGAAAACCAAATATGTATGCATGTGTATCTACATATCTGTATGCATTTCATTTATAAAACACAAAGGGCAAATTCCTGGCACTCGAAAAGTAATTACCTTCCCATGTATTTCATGAGGGCAGGATTTCTCATATTTCTCAGCAGCAGTTTGATCTCTTACCTGATTTCCCTCTGAATGTGGTTTAAACTTTACCCAGTTCTCTTTTTTTTCCCCTAGTTCTTGTTTTATAAATGTGAAAACATAATTAATTGTGATTATAAAAAGAAAAACTGTACATTTACACAGCCACTTTTTTTACCTTCATGTACTGGAAATGTGTCTTTATAAGTTTTAAAACTACAGTAGAGTATTAGCTATAAATAAAATAGCTATTTTTCATGAATCCTCTTAGGTACACTTGAAAGCTTAAAAGTAAAAATAAAATAATCTACAAAAGTAAATTTGAAATAGGTGTGCTGAAGAAAAAAACCCCCAAAAACAAAGAGAAGGGAAAATATGCAAAAAAGTGAGTGTCAAAAATGTTGCTGCTCTCAGAACTTGCTTGCGAGAGTAATAACACTGCACAGAGCAAGCCACAGATGGGCATGTGGTGGGCACATCTCTGTAAGGATTCTCACCACTGTCAAATGCTGCTGCTGCTCTGCTGATATAAAAGGGGGCAAATCAGAGATGGAGGAACCATAGACTGTAAATTCAATGCAATGCTTTAAAAGAAATTGAGTGGGGTGGATTCTTAGCAGCCTAATTCACAGGTTATAGACACCTTTGTGTAAATTTTCCTGCTTTTCCACTGAATACTTCTCCCAACAACATGGGGTGTAAGTGGAGTAGGAGCGGATGGATGAGTCAAGTTCATTGGAAATGGGGTAATAAAGAAACAAAAATGTTATACCTGGGTAGGTACAATGGAAGAGGAAATCAGCACTGGAAGCATTTTCCTGTAAAGGGGATGCTGTCAAAGGGCTGACCATCACTGGAAAGTCATCCTTTCTCTCTAGTACTGCTTCACAAAGGCAAAGTGCCATCCAGTCTTATGTGGGATAGCTATGTGTGCCATCTGTGTGGCATGCAGGTGGATATATGGAAATAATGCTGAAAAGCCCTAGACATGCAAATCCTTAGACCTTGTGAAAGCTCTTGTTCAGATGTGGGCAGAGAGATGACCCTTTGCTCCCTCAACCCTCTGAAGTCACATTCTGACTCCAGGGTGGACAAATCACCCTTGGCTGCTAAATTATTTGAGCCAAAAATTCAGGGAGAGGGACCCACACTTTGCCCATTCCACATGCATGAAAGTTCGGGAANGAGGCTTCCTGATCTGCCAACTAGACCACTCTGTGAACACTTTCAAACAACACACCTTCAAATCCTTGTCTAGACATGGCCTTATGCAAGCGAGAGATAAGAATCAGCCCCTGAATGGGTGTTTTGTTATATAACCACCCATGAGGCACGGGGAGTTAAACATTTGCAGTAGTTTGTAACATTCCTAAAGCATTACGTTTGCAGCAAAGTGGATTATCTTGTCTCATTTTTCTCTGATGAACAATCAACTTCCATCTTGACACATAAATTTATTATGCTTGGGTTAGACAAACTGAGCCTTAATAAGCTGCAGTTAAAAACCTCACTTTGTGTTTGTGGAGAGAAAACTCAGCTCTTACGTTGCCTGACAGGAGTATGAAAATGAAATCAGGCTTCTCTACCCTCATCCAGCTCAGGTTGGAGGTCTATATACCAAAGATGTGATTTTTTTTTTATAGGTTTTGCTAGGTATTTGATTGCTTTGTTGGAACAGTTCCACAGTATCTGACTGAGCTGACCTCCAGATGTATCTCCTCAGGGGCATTATGTTCTGTTTCGCATTATCAGCTGCATGCTCCAAAGGTTAGGTTGTGAGAGCTTGGGTGGGGCTTTTAACTCCTTCTTCCATCCCAGCAATCCTGACGTGCCTGTTCTCCTGTTCTCCCGTGGTTAATTCTATCCAACAGTGGAAGAAACACAATACAAACTCAGCTTGATTTAATAATTGCAGTCATAATTTATGTGGAAAGGTGTCACTTCATTGAACATCGATTTGATAGATAATGGAAAGCATGTGGCTGGCTTATTTGGAAAGTTTATTTGACACTACAGATTCTTGAAGGAATGTGCAGAAACTTCTAAATATATGGAACAAACTCACCTGGTGTAAATCAGGTGTCTGAATTGACAAGAACAGTAATGGGTAAGGCAGTAATTAGTATGCATAACTATTTCAAGGTGAGTAAAGTAATACAGTTCCAGTGCCCGGAGTGTCATTGATTTACGCCAGCTGAGGATATGGCCCGTAGAACTGACAAGAAATGGCTATGCCTACTAATTACTGAAGCTGCTAATGTATTTCAGCTGGTACTAACTGGTTTTATGTCACTGGAAAATTACAGAAGTGCTAGCTCTTGCAGATCAGATGCCTACAAGTTTGCGCAGTTTTTTTGGCTAAATGGTCAGAAAAGTGAGACTGCATTTTGTGTGGTGACTGTTCTTGGTAATACTAAACCATGTTTGACACACTGATCAGACTTCTCACTTACTTGGGTACCGTCCTTACAGTTTGCACTGTCTTCTTCCCAGATTGAGGCAGGATGAAAAGCTGATTTTTTTTGGTTAGCCTTCTGGCATAGTGTGGAGATGCATTTAGGATGCTCTTGATGCTGTTACAATTTCAGGTGGTCACTCAGGGAGAAGCAGCTGGTGAGTACAGAAAACTTCCATACTTGGTATTTGCTGTGGTTTATAAGTAGCAAGAGCTGAAAACGTGTGGGAAGTGCTTTAAACTCAATGGGCTCAGACAGTTTCTAATTTATGTAGAGGGTATTGAGGGTTATACTGCATGCCATATTTTGTCCTGTCAGATTTATGTCTCGGATCACTTCAGTCACAGGTATGTCTTTCCAGGGATTCAAATCATCACTGAAGGTAAAAGCCCTCACAGACATGAGGACACCAAAGTCCTTCACAGCATGGCCACAGGGTGAACGAGCGTTCTTTCCCAGCTCTTGTTTTGTTCAATTCAAGGCCTGTGAGTGTTTTGAAATGCAAGAGTGTTTTTTTTATTCCTGGATCAAGTTTCTCTGGAACGTCATTGGTAACTGTTGGCATAATAGCCGGTGGGACTTGACCATGCAAGAACATTTAGAAGGATTTTTAAGACTGAGGTCTCTGCCCTGGCTTCACTGCCACTGACACAGTAACAGTGAAACTCCCTGGAAATGTTCAGCTCTAACTAAGACATTTTTCATATACTGGTGTGCTCAGCACATACAATATTGTGGGAAACAACTAAATCTTTGTTGCTACTTCCCTGAGAGGCAGTTCCATTTGTAGTTTTGAGCTGAAAGACAAACAAATGAGTTCAAGACTGTTCACGTTCACAGAGTAACTTTTATTTACGTAGTCAGTAACCCAGGAAAATAGATGGTTAGAGAAACATGGCCCACTCCTTCACCCTCCATTCCCAGTTCAGTGCTAGTGCATGAAAACCACATTAACTCTAAAGCTCATGTAGTTCATGTGGTAAGAATTAGACAGGAGAATTCCCCTTACAGAAGTAGAGTTACAAATCTAACAGTTGCTATTCTCAAGACTAAAATTCCTGTCCACAAGCTAACAACAACAAAAAGTAAACATCTCTGCACCTTCTTGTGACCTGTGCTAGAAAAGTATAAATGAAGTGATGAGCTAGTGAGGTTGCGATATTTTCTTGCTTTCACAATCCAAACCAAAACCTAATTTTAATTCTGACAAGTATCTTTGTGCTAATATCTCTTCTTTTTCCAACTGACAGGCTCTGTTTTGTTATAATGTTAATTCTTATCAACAATACAGACAGGATATATTCATAAAAAACAGACCTTAACAAGACTTTCTGTTGACCTTTACCACATAGCTAGGTTATTTTCATAATTTACCTAGGTTATCCTCACTTTAGCTATAAAGAGCCACAAGAACTTTAGAAAAAAATTCAACTAAAACCAAATTGGCCAATAAAAAATCATCTGATTTAAGATGCTTCTTGATCAGATGTTTTGAGTTTTAATTTACTAAGTTGGTTGCAGTTTACTTGTCCTAATATTATTCAATACTGCTGTGCATGCTTTTACTAACACAACTGCTAATAAATCATTATGAGAGGAGAAGAAAAAGTATTATTTGGTATTAAGCCAGACTGCTCTTTTTTATCCATTTCTCTATCTTCCTTGGAGTTCTTTAACCACAGGGTTGGCTCTGGCAACAGTTAAGCACCTAAACATTAAATAATAGATCTTGTCCAAGTTATTGCACTCGTCCATTAGATCGCTTAAGTTTTCCTTATTCTTACATAGAAAATAAATATATTAAGCCTGGCTCTTTGTTGTCTACACTGATGAGTAGTCATCATGCCCAAGCAAGAAAAACACAACATGAAAGGAAAAAAAAAATCTGATTGGTAGCACAATGGATTTATTTTGATCTCACCACAATAATTACACAAGGTGATGAGTGATGAAGAATCCATCTCATTATTGCTAAGAAGCAGCTATCTTTTAGCTAGTACTGCATATCATAGATATAAAGGCTCTGGTTTATTACAGTGATTATTATTAGTCCAGTTGCCAATCCAAAGATCATATTTGAGTGTCCTATGTGCAGCAGAGTACTAATCTATTTCCCTTCTTTGTTCTTCCTCTATGCTTGTATAGACAGGTACATTAATCTATGCTGCCAAGAGCGATCTTTTTATCTATGCAGAACTAAAATGATTCTCCCCTCTTATCTGCATCTTCCTATATGCGGAGGATAAACCAAAAACGTTTCCTCACTCCATGTTTTTGTCAATTCTCTGCTTGGAGGGTGATCAGATCATTTTTAATTGCATACTGAGCAACAACTATCTGACATTTGCGTTTGAATGACTAAGAACTGAATTTTGTTGACAATATTAATATGCTCTTCTGTTTAATGTCTATCAATTTTTAGGAGTTTAATCAGATTAACACTTTGCCGAGGACTCCCAGGAATACCTCATTCTGACAATACTAAATGTTTGTCATTCACCAGATAACACCAAGCTAAATTCCTTCACCTGAAAGATCCTGCACGCATCACGTCCCAGTGTATCCTGGGAAGGAAAGTAGCAGTGCAAATAGACCCACTTCTTAACGAAGAGGTTTCAAAAGACAGGATGATCCAACCAAAAAACATGCTGGCAAGAAAAATGGGCAGTCCCACTCATCCCCTTCCCTTTCCTCGGGCACTGCTCTTATCTGCTGTCAAAGAGACTAAGCACAGTAAAATGGCCAAATGAATAATCTTCTGAGGGCCTAGTGACCTCATGAGAGGAATTTCACCATCATCTCTTTGGAAGGCAGGATCAAGCCTGTAGGGCCACTCCGAAGTAATTTATCTGTGGGAGAAGGAATCTAAACTTATATGATCCTCAGCTTGGCTGGAGGGATGGGTTTTCATGCAAAATTTTCATGAAATTGGAAGCAGCATAAAATTTTCTTTTGGCAGGGTTTGGCTGTTTGATTCATTTTTGAGAGTTACCTAAGGCTCTAACTAAAAGAAAGAGAAATGAATGAGGAGGATCTCATCTGCTTGTCAGCCCATGAGTCAGTATGATGAGAATATGCAAGGTGTGACCCAAGTGCATTTTTGGGTGACATGTTAAAGCAAAGTTCTGACCACCTTGCTCATTAAAGATCCCACTGCAGTAATTGTATCTCTAAAGTGGGTTAATTCTGATGGCCTGGCCAGATACCAGGCTTAAAAATTACATTCTCCCATCTTTGTTTCAAGTGAACACTACAGTCTTCACTTCCTCTCTGAAACAGCTCTCTTATTCTAAGCTGCTAAATCCTTCCTGTGTTTCACCACAAAGTTTCAGCCCTGTAATAGATTAAACAATCATTATATGCTTTCTGTATCAACTTGTAAAGCAAGGGAGTATTTCACAAGATGAAAGGCAGTAAAAAATGTAAACTTCTAATACTTTTGGGCCTGCTTACTGCAAGATGAAATTTGGCCAGTGGCAAAAAGTAGTCAGCCGAGAGAGTGTTGAGTGGCTCCATTAACCATTGATGTGCAACATTTCTCCCAGCATGTTTAGCGTCATGAATGCATAAGTTTGACCTAAAAATGAGATCTTTATGTACATCGTGGTACTGGCTCAGCTTTCTTTTTTAGGTCAGATTCTCATCAGATTTATGCTGCAAGCAGTTACAAGTTCTGCTTGAGAGACACTTGTGTTAAGAACAAAAAAAGGTAGTACTTGGGCTTTTTGTACTTGTTTGGTTGCCTGCGTGGGCTCCATGCAGGAGAGTAATTTCATAAAGGATGCAAACAAGCCATCTGTGTTAAAGTTCTCCTGTGTTTGATGCCAGTGCTGGGTGTTTTGTGAGAAAACATAAGAGAAGGGCACACCTGTAGCAGTATTTCCCCTGCTAGTATCTCCCCAGATTCTGCCTCTACAGGGCTGTACACAAAGAAACAATGCACAGAATTGTGTCGTGAAGAAATGATATACAGATGTAGCTGAAGCCGAAAATGCAATTTGCATAATATGGTAATGTATGCATTATAGTTCCAACTACATACATGATCAAAGCATCCATTGTAAATGATAATGCAAATTAATTTTAGGCTCATTATTATTAATTGAACCTGAATAGAAATCAGATTCAGTAAAAATAGAATAAAGAAACAAACTGAAACTATGTAGGGAAACAGTCATCAATGCGATTATTCTCTCTCACTTACAGTTAGGTACATGCTCCTTCTGCCTGTGTTTCTCCTTCTGCCTTCTCTGGTATGATTTCAGATAGAAATTCTCCTTTATTCTGCAGTTCATTCTCTTGGCTTCTCTTTTGATGTTCACGTCACTCTCTCAGCACACTTTCTTAAATGTATTATTAAGGTCTGCATGGTTTAATAGGTTGCCATTACCCTAAGCTGTATTCATTCCTGTTCCAAATTAAATCAAGTTTGGGCTTGAATAATGTTGATAGGGACATTTGCGTAAACTAAGTTTGTTACTGCAGTAATGGGGTTGTTTTTGTGAATTAATGGGTCATTTGTTTTTAAAAACAGAACACCAGCATGTTCCTGATGTTCCTGCCCCTTCTAATAACTCTGTAATGGTGATCTTTTGTCCTGTTGTAATGGTGTCTAGTGTCTGCAGCGCCTGGAGATAAGAGAAGGACAAAACTCTAGGATCTAGCCATCATTCAGCACTGAAGTTCCTGTCCTAAAGCAGTTTTAAAATCATTTAGTCATGTAATGTAATTAAATCCTGATTTTTGCTAAATATCTGGTGAGACTTTTGCTAAAAATCTGGTGAGACTACTTTTTTTTTTTTTCCTAGACAGTACTGGAGTGTGATCTTCAGTGACTACAAATTATTTAGCATTGACAGCTCTCAACTGTAAGAAGTGCATGGTTAGTTTCCTGAGAATTAAAGCCACCATTAGGATATGAGCATCTTTTATTTCTCTGTGAATATTTGAACTTCATCATAAACCTACTTTCAGCATAGGATAATGCGTTGGGCAAAGACTGCATGCAGTTGTAGATGCAAAACAATATTAAGCTTCTTCCTAAACTGAGGAAGCTAAAGAGGACAGATAAAATTTGTGATCTCATTCCTAGGAACATTCCTGTCTGTTTCTCCTTAGTAAGATCTTAACAACTTCACTTGGCATTTTAAAGGAAATGACATTTTAAGTAATAATTAATCTTATTAATTTCCTTACTGTTATTGTTATTTTCCTTATTACAGATCTTGTGATTTATTTACATGTGGCACTGTAAGAAGTGTTAATGAAACAGTATCTCTTTTTTTTTTACAGTTTATACTATATTGATACTTATAACTGCGGTGACATTGCACAGAGCTTATTATCTTTACATCACAGGATGTATTTGTTTATAACCAATCACTTTCCTAAAATAATTTTGGAAAATGTGTTGAGCAGTGTTGTATTTCTATCATAGTAGCTACCTCTGAACCAATAGGGCCAATATAAATATAGTGTATTATATATATATAATGTATATATACTCTGACCCAATATTGCCTACATCACCTACAGAGAGCAAAGGTAGAGTGACAACTGGAAGGCTAAAGGGAGGTATTTTGTCCCCGTCCCTTGATGGCTACTCACACTTTTACTTTGCTCTATTTCAGATGTTCTCACCCTGTCTCCTTTAAGAGAGATAAACGCAAGGAAAAGCTGAAATACTTTTCCCATTTTCCAACACACAAAACATTTTTGCTGGGGAAGTCCTGGTTACCAAATGTGTCTGCAGAATGTGCAGACACTAACAGCAATACAGCATGCTCAAAAGATTGGCTTTGTCACCTTTATTCATGATAAATGTGCACCCACTGAAGCCAGTAGGGCTCAAAGCAGAGTATGCAGATATTGATTTAGAATCCTGGAACAGAATCTCTCACTCTTCCCAAATTCTACATTTTTCAGAAATGCTGGTCACCATTTTAACAGCCCTAAAACTGGATGTTGCAGGTGTCTTACATTGACAGCTGCAATTTCACTGATGCTGTGCAGCACAGGATGTCCACTCTCATTACGTTTCAAGACACAGGAAATGCAACTCAGTATCTGAATGCATAAGAAGGAAGGAGCCTTTCAAAGTTCAAGGTAAGTGCCATGATTTTTTTAAGTTGCTGGAGGAGGAGAGAGCATTTAATGGATCCTTTACTTAATTTTGAAACTTGCTTTTCATTTTTAATGTTTCCTACAGGATGCAAGAAGCCTGCTGACACCAGTACATGCTGGTATATAAAAAATCAATTACAGACTTGTACACTTACATGTGCTAGCTTCCCACCCCGTAAAAGCCCACAGTGAGGAGGTTCACAAATGGGAAATGAAGAACTGCCAGGCACTTGGATCCTTATTGTGAGGACTGACTGAAGAGAAGCACACAAAACACAAGGTGCTGCATAGAAACCTTTGAATCAGAACAGGTGGGTAACTACACAAATGATAAACAAAATAAAAATATGTAGAGGAATATGCATGTGTTCACTGCACTCAAAATTAGTCTATTGCATTGTTTCCTGAGGCCATAATTTGCATCAGATGTTCAGCAGGATTCAAAATCTGACAAAATATTCATGTGGACAACAGGAAACTCCCAAGGTATAAACCCAGGGTTTCTAAAAGTCCTACTGGAGAGGTTATACCTTCCTACATAGTAAGGCATAAGGCAATTCCTGATCATCAAGAGCAAGGAGGAGATTTTCCCCAAGAATGTATGTTTATTCCTTCCTTAGTTCCTTACACGTTCTCTAAACTTCTGCTCACTAATGGTGTGATGATGGAAATCGTGGACTCCTGCGGTCTGATCCAACAAGGTGATTCCTACAGCTCTAATCAGGATGGATATTCAATAAATAATATTCAATAAATAAATAAGTCTTCTTGTGACATGCAGAAAGAGGAAATGGATGAAGCATTCCAGGCCAAGGTCAGGAAGTCCCTAGGAGCTCTATTCTAGATTACTCACTGTATTTTCTATTTTCACATGGCTTACTCTTGTAGACTTGGACTTGCCTGATGCCTTTCCGCTTCATGGGATTTTTTCCAGATATTGACAATGGGTGTTTTGCCTTGGATGACGAGCATGACAAACTGTAAAGTCACGTCCTAGATGTTCTGGTGTGTGCTCATATCCTGGTATGATCTCATTTTAAGGAATGTAATTGTGATTTCCAGCATTACAAGCTGAAATCAGGATTTGGTTATATCTGCCATATACCATGTAAAATGCTGTCTCTCTCTGAATTTCAGCTCATGCCAAAACATCTTCAGAGCCAATGTTGGGAAACATCACCAATTACTGTGGCTGTTTACAGAGCACAAGAAGAGAATATTTAATTTTACCAGCCTCTAAGGACAGCAAAGCTGAATTTGAACTCTAGTTAAAGTTTTGGTGATTACTCCTGACCTTTCTGGGACAAAGACATGAAGGTCACTGGACTCATGACTTTTTTCACATTCTCCTTGTCTTTGTCATTCCCCTAATAATGCGGAGGACTAGAAACAAGAGCTGGGTGGTGTTTTTTTCCCCCTGCCTGGAAATCTATTTAGATTAGTCACCAGGTTTTCCAGTCTACGGTCATTGAAGGTCATTTGGTTTATAGCTGAAATTCTCAACTGGAACCTCATCTTGTAATCAGAACTTAAAACCCAAGTGAGGTTTTGTATCTCCTCTGAAAGGGTAGGTTGTTGTATGATTAGCTTCAGAATGTTAAATGGACTGTCTGTGTAATGATGGGTAATTCTGGGGGGCTTAAATTGCTCAATGAGAAGACCTGTCTTGAATAATAATGCCAGGCTATATTATAAAGAACAGTATTCTAGGCTTCTCCTAAATGCTAATTCTATTACACATTAACATTTCTTTTGCTGTAAAATGGCAAAAGGCAAGCCAGCAAGATGTAAAAATCTTGCAAAGTGCATTTTCACTTATAGACTGTTCCTAAGAGCAGGCCGTTTCCTGAAAACGTCCCTTAAATAAGCATCCACTTACAGTGGTCATCATCATACAGTCAGCATCTGCTAATAGCTGTTCCACAGCCTCGGCAAACACAGAGTATTTGTTGTAATCTATAGAGTGATGGAAATGCCTGTGTAATTTTTGTACTGTTTTTTTAAAAACTATCCTTGGCCCTAAGTATGGAGCACCAGTCACACAGTGTAGATGTACCTCCTGGGGCTGTTCATAAAGCCTGGTGTCCTGTATATTCTTTTGTTCTCTAAGACTATTGGTGAGAATCTGAAAGCCCTTTTTAATTTTTTGTTGATTGATTGATTGATTATTTTAATGTTTCTTTGGTCCATGTGCAACTCAAACACAAATATTTACATGTATGCATGTGTATATGAAAATAATTAAAACTGAAGGCTCCCTGAAGGAAACAATCCACCCCTGCCATGATATTGTTATTGAGGATAGTATTTAGCTTTGTTAGGGGAAAAAAGTTTTTTGGCCAACATCTCCTGATGTACAAGTTGGCCTTTGCTTTTCTTCATTTTTATTACACTCTAGGTTCCCAGCTTCAGAGACTAACCCATGGATGGCTTTAGCATATTCCACCTCTCTTTTTGCCCCAGTTGCTGCCTCCCTTTCTGCGTTTCCATTTGACATCCATGCAGCTGCTTGGACGCAAGCAGGAGGTTGTCTTGCACAGGGATGGGTGTCAGACACTGCCCTGTGCAGGGACAGCTTGATGACTGCCTCCAGCTGGATATCACCCCACAGTCCCCCAGCATCACCACCGTGACCTGTGATGTCAGCTTGTTGCTTGTTCCAGCAGGCATTATCGTCGCTCTTACTGGCAAGCCGGGCATTTCCAGAACATCTCTGTGGGCAGATGGTGCATCCCCAAGTTGGCTCCATTCTCAAGGAGTCTGAATCACCCTTTGGACACACCTTCTTGATTTCTCTCTGGGCTTGCAGGAGCTGACATCACCCAGCTCTTAATCTCTTCTCCAGAAGCACTAAACTCTAATTCCAGATTACCTTTCTCCTTTATCTTCTTTAGCCACTCCACAAACAGAGCTCCTTTTAAGTGATTACATTCATATAGTCACTTTACATGGATTTAAAAAAGTTCCATGGATTTCAAAATAGTTCACACCAGTAGATTCCAGCTCAGCATGTCCACCAGCTTCCCAGAGGTTGCAGATAACAGAAACATGAATGTACCCCTACTCTCCCTGGTTTTTAAAATACTGGGATCCAAATGATGCTGCTGTTGCTTCACATCTCTCTGATGCAAAGATGATGGAAAACTGCTGTAACTGAATATCTGCGAAAAAACCCAGCCACATAAGGAATCAATACCATTCTGAGCTATCTGCATTTTTTCACTTGTCATTAGCCAAACAAGACCCTGACTACTTTGGAGAACAAAAGGCAGCAAAGTTGTTTAACAACTTTCTTTTACTCAAATTCACCTCATGAGTCAGATACATCCCAGGGATGAAGGCCTACATTTCTAAAGCAGGTTATTTCACTGAGGCCAGGCTGACTTTCCAGCTAGCTTCCTTTCTCCACAGCTGAGATCTCAGACGAAATAAAAGTCAGTTTAACTCATGTTAAAAGGGCACCTTTAACTCTATGTACCCAGCCCCATCAGCCTCCTGCCACCTCTCTCAGGCTGGCAACCAAATACCAGCATGTTGGAGAATGCATTTACTTTTTGATGAAGTACAGACCTTAAAAAGCTAAGCTGGATACAAGGTTCATGACAGACAGCAAGGTCTTTTGCAGACAGAAAAGTGAAGCTGCAAAAAGGGCCTGCTTACAATGAATTGCAGGAAGGCTATGGTTTGAGATATTTTACTTTTTAATAGGGCAGGGAGTCTCCTGGATGTATGTGGACACTTCACTGGCTCCAGGGGTCATGTCTCCAGCAATAGTGTAGGTGGCTGTGTGCTCCCTTCTAGCACACGATTTAGTTGATGTTCCTGAACCTAATGAATTTTGGCGGCAGGAATGATAATAGCAGACAATTGTTTGTCTCCAGTCGCTAAATTTTGTTAGAGAGTTAAAATAAACCTGTCTGCTTGACTAGTCTCATGTGCAACAAAATAAAAATAAGCCTTCACAAAGAATCATTTTCAAGCGCCATTTTACTTTTTGTCTTAGGCTCGTAAATGCCTTTCATGTTTTCCGATATGTCAGATATCATAATGCAAAATAAATAACCAAGTAAAACACGCAGACATATTCTCCTGGTGGCCTGTGATGTAGAAAAAAGAGCCTTCTGCTTCTTCCCTTACCTCCTTCCTGGTCTTTCTTTTTTTTTTCTTTCTAAGGCTTGCAGTAGATGCCTCTTTGTAGCATGTGCATGAAACACTGACGTTATTTTAAAATGGTACCATTTTGCATCATTTTGGAGCCCAGTCACAGCTCAGGACCCCCTGTGAGCTAGACATTGTGCAGACAGAACAAAGACAGCCCTGGCTCTGAGGACAGCCCATCCCACACTGCACCTCCCAGGGCCACAGGAGACTCACATTGTAAATGTTGATGCATTCAACACATCTGCCACGCATGCAGATCGTGGAGACGGTGACATTGCCTGAGACACTGGGGGGTTTGCAGCAATGCCTATTGGTTGCTAAATATGTCATTCAAATGGAAACACTTTTCTAAAAAAGCTTAAAGCTGGTGTTTGCCATGTGAATTCAGCTTTGGAGGAATGTGGGACTGGAGGAGGACTTGTTAGGTCAAATACTTAAAAGTCCCCCAGTCATGTAGGAACTCACAGACTCAATTTCAGAAGTGAATTGGAATTTAATTTCAAGGAACAAAGAACTTAGGACATTTTTGCAAGGAGGGATAGGTTCCCATTTCACTTTTCAAAATACTACCCCTTCTGTTTAAAAAATACCTTCCTACATACAGACCCATTCCTGATACTCCAGAACAGACAGAAAACAGCAATAACTCTCTGCTGATTAGACCAGCACAGTGCCTGCCCACTAACAACAGCCAGGGAAGAAAAATCCCTGTTATGGTCCTGCAACGAGACCTTTCTTCCTTTGTCAGTAAGTGAATCACAACTATATTTTACTGGAGCCAAATTAAACTCAAAACCAAAATCTTGCCCTCCTTTGGTCCCTATCTCTGTCACTGTAGCTTGAGTTTACATTGAAGCCATCAAATAAAACTTCAAAATGGCATAGGACCAGTGACCTACCATTTAGCATCAGCTTGCATTTTTTCCATAAAAGCAAACCTGCTTCTGCTAGAAATAGCTACAGGCATTTGACTCATTAAAGTTTTGTTTGAATGAATATTTTTTTGATCAAAATAAAATGTTATTTCTAAGTTGCCCCACCCAAAAAAGCAATTCAAGCTCTTCCCAAAAAAAAGCAGACTTTCTATCTTTTAGAGTAGGGATCATAACTAAAGACTGTTACTTCCTTTTTCTATGAAGTTATTTGGGCAATTAAATATATTTGGAAAAGACTTTTTTTTCTCCTAGGAAACTAATAATTGTGTCCCTCAAAATAATAATAACAGAGTAGAGTATGTCATTCTAGAAAGATAAATAAAATTGTTCTCTGCCTTTCTTTTGTTTTGACCTGTAGGTCAAAATAGGATGTTTCTTGTTAATAGAAATAGCTCTGTAAGGGGAAACACATTGACAGGATCTTCAAAACAGTTTCAAACAATGAATGATCCAGCATCCTTGCTTAAAATCCCTCATAAAAATCTCTAACTTCCAAGACTGTAACCTTCCAAGGTCTGTTCCCAAGGCTGGTCTCCATGCCCAGCTGATGTTGGGTTTGCACTGGTTTTCACTGCTGGACTGTGCCCCCTGTTCTGTAGGTGGTGCTGTCCGGGGAGATTCCTGGCACCAGTAAAACACCCCCGAGCTGCTGCATGTTATGTTTTTCAAAATTATCTGCTGGTTCATTAAAACACAGTGAAAGACTCTATACTTTCAAAAAGTCACTGGGGGCAGCTGCAGGGACATGATTTCTCTTGGACAGAGTAAAACCATTGGGACCCTGACCCATATCTAGACTTTTAAACAGTAAAAAATGAGCAATATTTTGCTGATTTTTTGCAGCTGAGGGACTTTCTGTAGATTTTTGAAGGGCCTCAAACTACTCTTACTAAACACCTGCCATACTGATAGACACAGGCTGTGCTCTGCACGGCAGGATCAATAGGTGTTTTGCCACCAACTGGAATATTTCACGTATGATAAAAGTTGGAGCCACAGAGAATCCTGCTGCATGAGAAATATATCGTGGTGGCCATAGCTGGGAGAAATTTGGCTTAGCTCCCTTGACTGCATAAATGCAAAGTCCACTTACACCACCTGTGTGTCTGGCCTTAGAAGCTGATTTATCGTTTGGTCCTTTAGCCTAGGTCAAAACTATCATGCATATATCTAATTGAATGTGCAGAACAGCTGACATGGAAAGAGAAAATATGTTTGAAAAAAATAATTAAAAGTATCTCAGAAAGCTACAAGATCATTCCTAGTTATTTTTAGAGTGCTCATGACAAATTTCTGATACACTAACCACCTGTGAGGGCAGTGCTAGCTCCTTCCAGCGAGAAAGGCTCCCACTTGGTCTTCATCTTTACAGCCAAAGTTTTCAAGGACATGGCTTGTTGCTTAATTCATTTGATCCTATTGGCTAGCTGTCAACAAAAGTGTCAATCCTGTATTTGTAACGTCATAAACTTCCAAGTATGATGTTGTAAACTGAGGACCATGACTTTGACTTAAGGGCAGGAGCAGATGGCCGAGGCACGCACTTACGAGCTTGTTTTCAGGAATCGAGACCTTGCAATCATAACACTAAAAAGTTACTTCACTGGAAAAGAAGGCAAGAAATCATCTTGCTGAAATGCCCCTACTGCTTCTTCAAACCTTCCTGAAAAAAACATAATTGATTTCTAAGATCTGTGCAAGACTGCATATTTATTGCGCTGAATGAAATATGGATTGCATGAATTCTGCTGGTGTGACATTCAACCCACTCGAATATTATGAGTTTGACAGTTTGACTCTAACTCAGTTTATTTCCCACTTGAGAGACTGGAAAGGAACAGATGGGGATGTGAGAACGACCAGGGAGGGGAAGAGCGTGCAGCAGCTTGTGCTGCCGGGCCCTGGTGTGAGCACACCTCCCTGCAGCCACTCAGGGGTTGTGACCGCCACCGAGAAGTGGTTTTCCAGACATTATTAAAGCTGCAGAAGCACATGCAGCTCCTAAAGCAGGCATTAGGCAGCCCCAGAAGGTAAGAGAAGGTCTGCTGAGTACGGGCTGTGCCAAATTTAGCACTGGAGGAGAAAAGGTGATAGAGGTCAGCTTTATAGGTCTTGTAGGACGTTGGCTGTCTCAACTGCTCGTCACTGCTGTCAGGCATACCCCTACATTAGTGCTGAGTTAATAAATAACTGGTAGCTGCATCATCACAATATTTACTCCACTGGTCTGAACATTTTTCCCCCCTAGTTTGATAGCATCTCTCTTTTTAAAATGTTTTGTGTGTTTTCAGGTCTTTTGTCTACTTACCACATTTTGTGTCCTTATTACATATACTGCTTAGTCATATATTTACTGAAAATTAATGAAGAAGAACACTTGGCACGTTCCAGAGTCAAAATACTTTGCAAACATTAACTAATTAATAATGTATCTCTTATTTTCAGACATGCTAGCATGCTTGAATGCTGAGTGAAATTCTGCTAAATCATTGTCTCCCCGCATGTCCCCTGCTCTTTTGCTAACCCATTACATGGTTCAAGAGTCTGATTATTGAGTCTGGTTATAGACAGCAAGTCTGATTCAAACTTTTGATAAGCGCATGATTTCCGAAATGCCTCTATAATCCAGACCAGGCTTCTAAACAGAGCTCAGTGTGACACACAGCAGTGTCTGAGTGCATGAGGTATGATCTTAAAATAAGCTGAATGTCTTCTACCTGACAAAATATAACCACTGTTTTAAGAAGGTCTGGCCCCAGATGGCAGAGGCTTTGCGTAGGAATCAAAGAGGTTTTACTATTTTGTTGTATATTCCAGTGGAGACCCTGAACTGCGCGCGCTCCCTATGCCAACAGGGATACTGCAGTAGCGCCAGCCCTGCCTTCTGCAGCAGCTCAGGCCAGGGCCGTGCATTTAACTCCTTGCCAGCCACGAAGACTCAGACTGTTGTTCTCCAGATAGAAAACCAAGACACAAATCTTATAATTAACATCAGCTATGCCCATTCTTTATAGAGCCTTGTAACTGATTTGGTTCAAAGGTGTTTGTTTTCACGGCAGAGTTTACAGAGGCTGCACCTTTATTTATCCCAGGACACCCTTATAAATGTTTGAGTGCAAGGCTCAATTACTGCAATTCCCTCATAGCAGGAGTTTGCCATAACTCAGCTGGTTCACGAGGCTTGCTCACAGATCCGACAGCTTGAGCAATATTGCTCCCACCTTGCTTTCCCTGATTTTTGCCAGCATTTGTATCGTATTCCCTTTTCTGTTTACCATCTCCCTGCTGCCTTAGCATGATGCAAACTCTCATCTTGAAAGAAGCACAGAGCGCCTAGAAAATATTCCTTTCTGAAACTTCGGACCGATAAAGTCATGTGCAAGTCCAGATTCCTCTTCAAGGGTTTTCATATTTTGAAGGTGAGGGAGGGATTGCAGGGCTTAAGGTTTTGGTTTTGTTTTACAAATATGGGGAGAGCGCTCTGAGTCTAGACAATGTATGGTGTTAGATCAAGAGCACTGAACACTGCTTTCATTCAGGTACTACAGCCAGAAGAGATGACTTCCAAAGATTCACTTCCTAGAATGAGTGATGCCCTTCTAGGATGTACCAACCACTTATCCAAGAAGAACAAAAGGCACACTATGTACATATTCGTGGGTAACACTGCTGAGGAAGGAACAACTAGTTTCTCTCATCACGAGAGGCTTATCTGAATTCAGTACACCAGTTCTTCTGAGTCTGAGATGTTTGCAGTTCAGTCACAAATTTTTCTCTACATTTTCCACCTCACTTGAGTGTTCCAAAGCCTAATACGAGAGCAAGCAGTGTGCTTTTTCTGGTCTGCAGAAACCAGTATGCCCTACTTTTCACTTTCCTTAGAAAAGAAAATTTTTTCTTCAGAGAGCGTTCTGTAGAAACGCAATGAATCCTCCAGCCTGCTATTTTATAACCTGCTGTACTCCCAAGGTCAATCGATTAATATTCTATATTAATCATTACACTTCTGATTAACTCCTGACATCCCTGAACCCTTACAGAACTTGCACAGTACAGTGGCTGTACTGATATTTCTTGCTTTCTTTGTTCTTCAGGTTATATGGAGTGGTTAGGGGTGAGCCTGACACCACTAGAATCTAGATAACAAAGTAGAAGAGATTTTTAAGATAATTTAAGAGAACTGCAATGGCATCTAGGCACTGATACAGAAACAGCAGCTCTTCTGTGTCATGCAGAAATTAAACCGCTTGCCTAAGAACTTATTGCTTCTAGGACTCCCAGACTAGTCCTTATAAATAGCAAACTTGTAAATAGTTTGACAGCCTTCGGGGACTGCTGACCTTGAATTCCCTTTCTATGAGTACATCCAAGATCAGGCAAGCAATCCGTGTTAAGCAACACCTATATTTATAAAACTTATGGAGATGCATAATGTAGCAGACCTGGCTTGGAAACAGCTACTGTTTTGACTGTTTTACTGTTCCATGGTTGTAATACAGGGACGAAGGAAAATCCAGCCATTAGTTCATCCTTGCCCTTAAGGAACATCACTCCTATGATTAGCTTAATGCTTTTTGTTTGTAATCCATTCAACTCCCCAGGCCTCCTAATCCAGTTCTCACTCCCATGCTGCACAGAAAAATAGGCAGAATGACCCATAGTGAAGCAATTTTTCAGTATTATGCCCAGACCCAGCTTTTGGATCTCTTTGTCCCAGACCCTTGGAGCTGCTTGTCTACCCTAAATGTCAAAGAAGCAGACTCCCATGAACGCTCCTGTCTTTGGGGATTCCCAGCTGCCGCTCAGACATCTGCAGGCGAGGAAGGAGGAATGATTCAGAAAAAAGGCTTGCAACTGAGGTGTGTATCCTTGATTTAAAGAGAACATAACGTAAAGCAGCTCCTTGGATTTTTTTTACCAGGGCCAGGAACTGGATCACAGACCAGAAAAGCCGTGTTTCAGAGCTCACACTGACATCTGTGCCTCTTTCCAAACTCACATCGAGTATTTCTCAGTTACTGACTTGAAAAAACCACACGCAAATACAACCCCACATTTCCACCCCAACTGTTAATTCTGATTGTTGACATACTTTAGGGGTTTCTCTTTACTTTAAATATTAGTATCAAGGCACTGGTGTCAACTGGAATGCTTCCATTCAATAAAGCTGTTGATTCACAGTAGCAAAGAATTTAGTAATTTCTTTTATGGATGCTGTTATATGGGAAGTACTACATTTGTCTGTTTTGTCAACTGAGCACTGAATTGCTCTGGTGAGATACTTAAAACTATTTCTTCAGGCTAACTTTGCAAATGTAGCTTAATGGGAAAATGTGTAACATTATTATTAATTTAAAATAGAAATTACATATGTTCTACTTGGACTTGCATTTAAATTTGCTTAATATTCTCTATATATAATTTAATGCATTTTGGCCTATCAGAGTTGACTGATAAACTAATAATATCAAGGGGGTCATTTAAAGCAGTAGAGTTGAAATATGCTTGTTTGTGAAATTGAAAGAAATGCACTGATTAGGTGGAAAATTGAAATTTGCAATGTGTCTTGAGTTCTTTTGGTTTTAAGAATCCTGATTATACAGCACTAACGCCTCCAGCTTAAACTCAGTATTTAAACCGATGCATGCAGGAATAGGGAACATAGATCTGCGGTGCATTTCTTGGGTCTACTGAGTTCAGGCCATTTTGGGGAATTTACAGTGAAAAAATAGATTTGAGATGGAAGGCACCAGATCACAGGGACACTCTGATTTCCATGCAGGACTCCCATCCCCCAGCTGCCCAGACTGCATGGCACAGCAGCTCCCGTGCAGCCCCTGAAACTGGATTTCCTTTTCACAGAAACCCGGGAGTGGGTTCCCAAACCTAAGCTGAACATGCAACTGGATATGCTGGGAATTGTTGCCAGGCTCCTCAGTTCAGCTGTTAACCATTCAGGATTGGTCCTCCACTCCGAATCACTGTGATTATGTTACAACAGCAAAACACAAGATGGGAAAAGAAGAGTAACTCCTCACCAAAATAGCTTCACCAAGGACTGAACACTACTCCGAAGAACAAAAAGGCCCCGGCTTACAGTTGAAAACTAGTTTGCCCAGGCATAGAACTGCAGTCCTGTTGTGCCAAAGGTAAATGAGGGGGAAAACAGGGCTTTAAAAAGCTGCATAAATACAGCAGTATTTCATATGGTAAGTCTGGAAAGACAAAAATTATCTTGTGCCTTTATTTCAGAGCTTTCAGTGACACTTTGGTTCAGAGGTGCAAGGAGCATGGGGAAGAACAGAATTTACCAGCCTAGGTGCAGCCTAAACCATTGACAAACCTTCTGAAACCTTATAAATGCAGTAACAGATTCCTCAGTTGCCCCAAGTTGAATTTCACTTGTTTGGTTTAACAGAACTTCCCGTCAAGGCCCTCCATCACTCCAGGATGTTTTGTAGAGATACTGCAAAAGGGCAGTTGTTTCATTAATGATTTTGCTTTATCTCACCAAGTGATGCAAAACAGATTGGGACTCTCAGTTCCCATCAGACAGAGCAGGGATGGCTGAAGAGGCTATCAATGCCAGCTGCCCGCCCTGTTCCTGTCCCAGTCCCAGAGGCCACTGCCACCATCACAAGTCAGCACAGGAGAGCAGGCGTCCTGTCTGTTCCTCTGCCAGCAGAGTTCATAACCCAGCGTATTAACTTAAATTGCCACTTCTGTCATTTTAATTTGCCAGGCTTTAATGTGCACAGCAGGAACCCTGGTGCACCCAGCCCACCCCACGGCCTTGTCTGGGAGAAGGGGGCACGTGGCAAAGATCCAACACAGATTCCAAATCAGAGTCTTATATTTCTGATTTTTCAGGGCCATGTATGTTATACTGTAGCATTACATACATCATTTATGGGATTCTCTCTAAATGCACTTGCAAAGGTTTGTCACCAGCCTTGACTTTTAATTAGTTTGTAGGGAATTTCTGCATGAAAATGTTTTTCACTGGTAACTACTGATGCCTCGAATTTGGGGATTGCTCCAAAAAAGAGATATAAGCAGGAAAGGGTTAATCAGCCTTCTGAAGGGTAAATGTCTTTTGAGGTGGAGAGGGCTGGAGGAGAGGAAGGAGATGTGAATGTGTCAAATGGGGTGGATTGGATGGCCATATTTTTAATTGCTGTGATTCAGAAGGGAGGCGATATTTTATATCGGGACAAGTCTTGTAGCAGAGGAGAGCTTATGCCAGCCCAAACCCAACACTAACCCAAAGCAGAGGAAAACACACCAATAACTGTCTCCTGCAGCATTTCCCTTTGGATCAGGCTGAACCTCCCGGGATGCAGCGCATTGATGCTGTTTGCCCCACATCCCCCACCCGCAGAGAGCTCAGGGGCGCTCAGAGCCTCCTCAGACCCCGCAGCTGAGGCACCCGCCGCTCTCCAGGGCTCCCTGCCTCCCGCCAGACAGAGCCTCCATTCCTCCGGCATCGGCAGGCACGCTCTGCCATCCCACCAGCGTCACTGCAGACGTTTCAATAATGCATGAGTAAGGCTCCTGCCCTCATTCTTTACAGTTCCTAATCAGATAAAAATTAGACGTTTCTTAGGTGCTGCCGTGTATGGGGCTGCCGCGACAGTTTGGTTTGTGGTGAGCTGTGCACGTAGAAATTTCTCCGCGCGCTCGGGAGCCGGTGCCGTGACTCTGGAGAGCAGCCTCCCAGTTAGGCACAACAAAGCACGTCATTTCCATTCTGAGACTACAGGTAAATCCTTTAATTAAAGAAGTCTTACGTACTTCAGTGGTTCCTTCTGGAACCACAGGATCCTCCTGAGGACACAGATGTCCTGCTCCACTTCTCCTACCCAGTCCTATTCCTGGACCTCCTCCTTTTCATTAACATGAGCATGACAGGGTGGCTCTTGGCTCATTCGCATTCAAGGTCTGACCTAACAATTGGGGGTCACTCAAGGACACAGCTGCAGCAACTTCTCTGTGCTCTCCCTGGTGACTCCATGGTGGCCAGGACGCAAAAGCTGCACAGATGAGGCAGAGCTCCTGTCCCTGAGGGTTCCTTGTGCCTGCTGTGATTTGCCTCACAGCAAATAATTTCCATCCACCTCTCCCCTCTATCCCTGGCTTTTGCTGTGCCCAGAAGCAGGTGGAACACAGCAGACGTTCCCTGTGGAGCACACCTTGTGTACGCCAGGTATTCCCACTTTCTCGTGTGGCCAAGCCAAAGGCACAAACAAACAGGGGCTGTAAGGACATCCCGAGCAGAGACCAAGCAATGGATGTTTGCACAGCTGGCGCTTCACGGTGGTCCTGAGGAGAGGCTGAAGCCCCTGCTTGCTGCTCTGGGGAGGGGCCCTGACCCCCACTGCTCTGGGGTCCAGCCCCAACTGCGCGGGGAGCCCAGCCCAGAACCTTCCCACAGGCTCTGCAGGGCAAACACAGGGCAAGCTCAGCCAAGCCTCGAAACAGGGCTACCCTGTAGATGCAAAGCTCACCAGAGTACCTGTTCATGAGAAAGGCAGCAAAGTTTATCCATTCAAAAAGGAGACTGGTTTTTAAGGCCTTTTTTTCCCCACAAATTGCATATACCAGCCTGGTATTAGAATACCTGCAACTAACATTTATTTTCAAGCAATGGCATAAATGAGGCTGTGAAGTTGTTTTAGCTACTATTAAATAATTACATTTTGGTACCACATGAGCTTATGCTTACTTTTCTTTTTCCTTTTTTTCTCTTTAACACAACTTAGCAATTCCGCTATTCTGCGGATGGCTATAAAAAGTATGCAGGAAAAAAAAATTTGAGGACTTTTTAACCTTCAAAAATCATTCCAGAACTTTCTTTTGTAAAACTTTTCCACATATTTAAATGTACTGGCAGGTCTGGTTAATATTCACATTCCTACTTATAATAGTAAAAATATTTTGACATATTTCTGGGAGTAGTCAACCCTGTTAGCTTCCACTTAAAGCGCAATTATTCAGGAATATTATAGATCATTATGTGGCTTTGGGGAAAAATCAGAATGACTCAAGTGCCCATTAGTGAAAGTGAAATGGTAGTAGGACACCTAGGAAAGCACATGTGGTATTCCCATGAATATCAAATTAATTCATTATGATAGCATTGGTAAAGTGTTAAACTATTTCCTGTTTAATGACACAAGATTTATTTGCCAAGGCTGGAATATAAACACTGCCTGACAAAGTCATAAGGAAGGATTTGTCTTGGAGAGGTTTATGTGAGAGGTGGCCGTGGGTGTCCATACAGTGGTGCTGGTGGTGGCTCATTTATTCTGTCTTCTTTTTCCCAGCTGGAAGAGCTTACCTGTGGTGTTTGGATAACAACTTACGTGACAAAGAGCTTTTCCCTTCCCAAATTCTGCCTGGATGCAAGGAATAGCAGCTCCCCATTTGAAGACATCCCCTGTTGGGAGGTCAGAGAAAGCATACACGCTGCAGTACACGAAATAAAGACACATTCCCTAGCAGGAGTCAGGGAAGCGGCTCCCACACTGCAAAGCACACACAACACTCTGCCTCTGCTTTTCCTGGACAGCCCCATGCCCTGAGGAGATAAAATGAGGAGCAGTGATCCCCTCTGCCCATTCCAGAGCAGCCACCGCAGCCACCGCAAGCTACCTGCACAGCAGCCCCTGGAGCAGAACACCTTCTCCCCCATCCTGGGCTTTAAACAGGACTCCTACAGCTGCCTCCAGCCTCCTGTGAGTCAGGGGTATTGGATGCATTCTCATGGCACATCACCACAGCACCTTTACTGCTTCAGCTCCTCCTGAGCCAGGGGCTGTTCTTCAGATTTCTGGCTTTCTGACCATATCTGTTTATAAACTGGGAGTGGACAGAAGTTATGAAGTGACCAGAAAGGTGACATGCTATGGCATCTCTGCTGTATTGTGGTAGATCTACCCATTACAGGCAGACAAACAAAATGTTTTCTCATGAGTTTCTCACTCAGTGCTGTTTCAGTTCAACATCCAGCATGGCAGTAGGAAAAATCCACATCTCAGGCCAGGGCAGGACCATAGCATGGGAAAGAAATAAAGAAGTCTGGACATTGACAGGCTACCCTCAGGTGTCAAAAATAGGAGAAAACTGGAAAAGAAAGGACAAGGACCTCCCGCCGTGCCACAGATCTCAGGCTTGATATTCTGCAATGGCTCCTGCTTCCTGATAGAGGGGAAAAACACAGTGTGCACTTCCTCTCCTCAGAAGGTACCTCTGAAACCTTCTGGAGTTTCCCTCAAAGGCTTCAGGCATATGAATATTAAAACATACTTCCAGTCCCACATCACACAGGCAAGACATGCAGTGATTCTTGTCTCAAAGAATGATGGTTTTCTAGACCTAAGACAGGCATTTGCACTGTGGCCATGATCATTATACGAAGGGAGGGGAATGATTTTGCAAAATACCTTGACCTCAGAGAGTTATTTGCACAACGTAGTGTTCAAAGTTGACCCAGTTGCTAGTTTTCTATGCGGTTTCAATGAATGCTTTTTAACAACTGATCAAATTTTTGCATTTCTCCTCAAGTTTCCCAATTCCTATTACTCAACTTGTGGTTCTATTCAATAAAATAGAAAATAAAAGCACTAAAATAAAAAATAAAAGCACAAATCAATCCACAATCTTTGAATGTACAGTGAGATTTAGAGACATATTTCCAAAAAGGCTGCAAAGAATAGAATCTTCAATATGAAAGAGATGGGGGTGGCTTCCCGAGAAAATTCTTTGAAGACCATTTACTAAGAAATCTCCACAGTCTCCAGTTAAAAGCAAACAAGTTATACAGGAAGCTTATTCAGGAAGTGAGCACCACACTTCAAGGCACCAGTGAAGTTGTCACGGGTCATCTCTCACTCTCAGGAAAAGGTTTGCAGACCATCCCTCGCCCTCCGTTTCCCCTTCAGCCCACCACCCTTCCTTCAGTGACCCATTTAGCTGTTCATCTTCCCCTTTAGGGAATGTCTCCCAGCTGCCAGGGCATTTCTCACCTATTCCCTGCTGTCACTTCATCTGACATAGATTTAGTCACCCAGAAGGTTCCCAAGGCAATTGACACACAACTGATTCATCTCCTCTATGTTACAATTAAAAGTCTGCCAACTTTGCAGAGGGTTGGGAGTGTTTCTTGTTTATGATGTAGGTGCAAGTTCTCCTGCCAGGCCTCGGAGACTTCCCCGTGACAGTGGTCTGCAAGGCTGACGTCCCTCTGGAGAAAGTGTCCCCCAAAATTATGATATACTTGATGGGGATTAAACCAGGAGCTTTTTCTTCATGGAAATGTAGGAATCAGTGTGTAACTGAATTAAACCTGGAGGATTCTTAAGAAAACTCTGTCACAGTCACATCAAAGTCCACATATGCCAGACCAATAAAACAGAAGAATTAGGAAATGGAGGAGAAAACAGCTACAGCCTGAACCAACAGGGTACACATTTTCTCTCTGCACACCAACACAAAGCTCTCACAGTGATCACAACTCAGTGAAGACTGAGACACTACCTTAACACCATATACAGTTCTGAAAAACCCCACATGCTGAGGACAAATCAAGCACAGGGAGCAACCCATCATTTAAGACTTCTTAAAAATAAATCTAAGGAGATGCTGATGTTACTGAAGAAATAAATGCATTACTGCTACCTCAATAATTTTTAAGGAGGGCTTTGTCAGGTAGTAAAGGGGCATAAGAGTAAAAATATACATACATAAGGGAGAATACGGTAGAATTTATGTATCTAGATTTTAACAAGGAATTCCACATGTTTCCCCAGACATTAAACTAAAGAAAGCCCATGTTAGTAGCCATGTTGTAGATATAGCTAAAGACCCTTCTAAAGAGTGTCAAAATGGAAAGTATGAGGATGTAGGAGAATGGTGCAAGGAAAGGTCTTGAAACCTACCAATCATTCTCTAACATTCTTGGCACACAGGTAGGAATGCACAAATGAAATTTGCTGATCACAATGTTAATGTTGAGGTTCTGTTAATACAGAGGACTATTAGGATATCACATGGAAAGAAATAAATGACAAATGGAGCAATATAAATTGGATTAAATTCAATTACACTAACTGCAAGGTGACATGCTCAGGGACAAGTAGCAGAAATCTCTTATAAATTGGGAACTTTCAAGTGGAAACCAGCTGAGTACCCTACAGACTTTTTTACAGCTCTTCTTTCTGCATAAATACAAAGCCCTTGTATAACACAACCATGAAAGAGAGAAATGCAACCAATCCCTAGATGGGACTCTGCAGCCTCACTTGGAATTCCAGGCATCTGACCATCCATGCCCAGGAAAGGTTATTTCAGATGAAACAGATATGGGCAATGATTGAGGAAAAAGAACAGTCACAAGTAAATGTGAGATCAAAAGAAAATGTAGAGCAGAGAATTTCCAGAAAAATCCAGGAAAAAATTGTACCTACCATTAAACTGGTGATCGATCAGGTCATGAAAAGGATTGGACAACACAATTGCGGTGATATAGCATTGAACATTGGATGCTCACAGGAAAATCCCTAAATTTAATCAGCTGAGCAAGAGAAAAAGAGGTCAAAGAGGAGAAAGAACTCACAGAGGTTGCCAAGTAGTTTCTGTGTGGGTCTTCACTCCGAGGAGAAAAGGGAAATACCTATCTTTGGTTTGTGAAGGTGAACTGCTGTCAGAGGAGCGTAAGAAAAAGTGCTGAAACAACTTGACAAATTAAATTGCAATAAATCACTGAGACTGGAGCCTATTCATCTCAAAGTTCTGAAGGAACCAAACAAAATAGCTGAGCTATTAAACATATGTAATTTATCATTAAAAACAGCTACTAGATCAGAGATTTGGAGGGGAGCCAGCGGTAGTCCAGATCTATAATTTAAATAGGTACCCTGGGTGAGCCTAAGAAACATTACTGTGGTCCTGACATGACTGGCTGGGGGAGCAACCACGTCAGCAGCAACAACAGGGCTTGCTGCAGGAAGCCCCTTCGTGCGAACCACAGCACTCAGGGAGGGTAAAGTATTTATCTAGCTTAGTTTTGGGACTGCATTGTTTCGAAATACACTGGATCAAAGCTACACAGGAAGAAATCTCCTTTGCGGAGATGAAAAAGCTCCTGGAGTCCCTCCATGGCCTCATATAGCTCCACACTATGCCAGGAGCTCCGTGGGCACGAACACGTGTTTCCCTCGTATATCGACTTTGACAAGCGTAGTCACCATTAAAGGATTGTATTTTCTTTGGTGGTGATGCTGTTTGCTTTCCTTTTGTGGATCAGGATCCCATTATGCAAAATGTTGTATACACGGGAAGGACAAGTGAGTGCTATCCAATTACCCAGCAAAGACATGAGAAGCCTGGACAGGTAGAGGGGGGACTACAAGAAAACAAGAGCACAGATCGGGAGGGTGAGCAGACTCCCCTGTGTACCCACTGCCAGCTTTCCCTGGAGCTGGATTGGAGCAGAGGATTGCAGCTGCATCCTGGGGCATCAGCTCTGAGGGATCTCAGGGCACAAACCTGTACCTCACTTATGTGGAAGCTGAGCATCCTGCAAGTGAAGGGTGGTAGGACTGGCCAGCAGACAGCAATAATCTTGCTAAGATCAGTGTCCATCCCCTCCTTTCTGGTTCAGCATTAGTACTGTTCTGTCTGTTTTCAGCCCTTTCTGGTTCTCAGTTCAAACATTTTCTGAGAGAAGGGCAAACAACATATAACAGATTTGAGCCTAATGACAATAGGTTTGCTTTCTGAGTTCATTTTCACACGCCATTTGAGAGCAGCTAATGGAGCACAAGTTAAAAACTACTGGTTTGTACATTCTGCATGTTAAAGAATGGAATATGGCACCATGGAAAATACAGCTGAATTCTAATAACTTGTATATTACAAACATTTGAACATATGCATACCTAATATCATGGGCAGATTACAGATCTTCTGCTTTTACTGGTGCACTCATAAAAATACCTTAGTCCAATTTTTAAACACTTATTTCAGGAAAAGACTCTTTTTTTTTTTTTTCCTAAGATATACACAGCCTCAGACAAATGTTATGCAAGACAGGTATATTTAAGTAATGTCAGAGAGGTATCTTAAGTGGCACATGCTTTTCAGCAAACTCAACCTTTAGAATTTGAATATAGGACTGGACTTTTGGTAGACTTATTCTGAAGGCTTATCCTGAATCTCTGCAAGAGTTGTATTAAACTGAATGCAAAATAAGGACTGTCAACAAAAAGCCTGACTTTATCCTTCAAATGTTGGTAATTTCAGAGCTCTTGCCCAAAGTGAAATAAAGAAGATGATGTGGAGTTGACAAAAACTTTAACTGATGTAAGTGCACCACACCTGTGCATTCATCATGATACTTAAATGCCTAGAAATCCAAAAGAGACAGTAAAGATTTAAATACTTTCATATACTGCCATCCTGGACTAACAGCTGGGGAACTGGGCTTGAAGTCAGGAATAGATCCTTGTAGTTGCCACCACCTCCATTTTTGGGGGGAGGCTTCCAGAAAGAGCCTTAGCAGACATAACCTATAGAAACCCTAAAAGAATGGAGCAAGGGACTAGCTTTCCTCCATTAGCAATTTCATTACCTTTGTAATGCATGATTTCACAGTATTGCCATCACCAAAAAAGGCACGAGGGAAAAATAAAGACTAGAAATTACAACTGCATTTTGGGAGATGGGAGATTACATAAGCATCTTTCTAGCTCTAACAGGATTATATAGTTAATTTGAAATATTTTGTATATTAAGAAAAAAGAAGTAAAAATAAAGGATCTTTTATTACAGTTTGAAAGACCCCCAACAACCCACGAAGGTAAACCATCATTTTAAACTTAAATGTAAATGAAATGTTTGCTGCTCAATGAACTTTTGCTTGAAAGAGAATTTCTCCCCTGACTGCAAGGTCTGCGTTGCTGATAATTCCTGATGCACAGACATGCAAGATTCATTGACCTATTTAAATGCATTTCCCTGTTAAGAGGCCTGATTACCAAGGACTGGCCAAACTAGTCCCACTCTGTATCTCAATTCGACATCTCCACTCCAGCATGATTCATTACTATATGATAAGGATGCCAGGAAGTAGCAAACACACAAAGTGGGGAGGGAATGCAAACGGGAAATATCTGACATTCAGAGAGGGTGCTTGAAGCTGACAGTGAATGCAAATGAACAGCCAGTTTGGACCATTTCCTGCTTATGCTAAAAAAAGGGTTGCTTTATCAGAAATGAGCCCGGTTTAAATCCAAGATGAGAGTAGTGCATTAGTGTGGTTGAAGAAAACACCTAAATCCCATTTGCTTTAAAAAATATGGGGCTACTTTGGAAGCAGGTCAGGAGACAAGCCTGTTGTAACTGACTCAGTTATAATTATAGTACAGATCAGGCCCTGACTCCCCTGTAATTGTATAGCATGACAGGCTCATGCATGAACGAAGAGTAGGAGTCTTGGCTAGAGCAAGAAAAATACTAATATCATGAACATAACAGTGAAAATCATAATTACAGATATGTCACTGTGGATCGGGGATGCAGCAGGCAGGGACTGATTCCCGGTGACCTGGGAAAGTCTGACTCAGCTCTGTGCTGCTGTGACCGCTGTGTTTTGCCAGGAGGGAAAATGACTGGTGGGGTGGGTATTCCCAGTGGGTCACTGCCGGAGGAGGGTGATGCAGGGGCTCCTCTCTTACTTTCCACAGGGTAGTGACCCATGAAGGTGGGCAAGTGCCTTCCTCACAGAGAGAAGCCAAGGCACCAGCAACAGGGTGTCTTCCTTGCTGCTGCAACTTGTGGGAGAGGCAAGTGGTTCCAGTGGATCACGCTGGACTTATGCTGCACATCACCATCCTCCACATGCTCTGCTCCCTTACCCATCTCTCACAAAAAGGTGTCCCTTCCCCTCAACTAGCCAGCACACACCTTCACAAGCCACCTCTGCAGTGCAAGAGGTGACCCACAGCCAAGGCAGGAGATGGACAGCCAGTGGTGATGCTGTTTCTCCACCTGAGTTCATAAACCGCCATCTACAAAATCACTTGGATGCCTTCAAAAGCAGTCCGGGCACCCAGGAGAGAGCAGATGTGGAGAGACACCAAGAGCAGGTGTCCTCAGCATCTCACCTTCTGGATGAGCTTGGCACCCAGCACCAGGCTGCAAGGAGTTAGGGAATATCCTACCCAGTGCACATTCTCCTGTTACGCTTTTCCTTTAGGATTTGGTGATGATATCAGTGCCTTTTATAGAACGGGGTTAAGCACTTCAATGGGCTTCAGGGTGCCCCTTTCACAAGTTCAGGGGCCTTCTCAGGTTTATGGATTCACATCTGACCTTTTCTGCTGCCCAGAACAGCATCTTTTAATCAACAACCTCTAGGCTGCAGAGAACAAGTGGATGGATCCTCCCCACCCTTCTAGTGCTGTGTGGAAGATATGGTTTTTATATCCCTCCAAAAATCAGTGAGAAAGGGAGACAGACATGATTATCCATTTGACATTAAACAGTTACTGGAGCTGACATTTGAGCATACAACAAAAAACCAACAGATGGATATTGGCAGATGGAGGAGCATGAAGAAACAATGAGACATCTTCAACCACCCTTCTCTGCTGCTGAAACATGTTATTGTTTCCCCTACCATCTCTCTTGACCCCAGCCCCATTTTCAAGTGCCACTCCATATGCTTCCTTTCTTCGCCTCCATATGTCTGAAACATGTTAAAAAAAAAAAATATTAGAGAAAACCACAATCTCACTTGTTGTGGCTCTACTCAGTCAATTCTCTTTCCCCCTGTAAAATCTGCTTTCTTTTCCCCCTCGTCCATAGAAATGGCTTACAGCATTGCCAGGAAAGTCACCAGCAAGCTCATCCTCCCTTCCGCTGTACGGTGACTGCACACCCTCCCTTCCTGAAAACCACCTGTTCTCCAGCTTTCAGAAACACCATACGCTTCTTGTTTTCCTCCATTCCCATGTCATGACACACTTCCACATCTTCAACCACCCGTTACAAACTCAGCGATTTAACTTCTTCATTTCCACTCTGCTTTGCTCACAGCTTGCCTTTCCCCTGCCAGCTGAACTTCCTCAAGATCCCTCTGCAGAAGGAAAACCACATGCCAACGAACTGTGATACGCAAGAACTTTAATTAAAGTTCCTTCTCTTCCTTAATGTTGTTAAGCTTGTAAGTATATCCTCGTTTTCTGACTTACTGTTTCTCATCCAACTTTTTCCACTGCCATTCAGTGTTAAAATTCACGCAATTGTAGTTTCTCTACAATCTCCAACAAACAAATACACCAGCACTTCAAAAGTTATACATAAGCGATACATTCTCTTTTGCTTCTGATATTTTTCCTATGCTGATTTCTGTCTTACCTTTCAGTTGGATCAAATCCCATTCTTCTTCAAGTTCTTTTGCTGACCTTCCTATTAAATTTAATTTTTTTTCTCTCTTGCCTTCATGGATATGCACATCTTAATGTCTTTCTATATCTCCTTCTAGTACACTTCATCTGCAGAAACCCTTCATTTGCCACTTTTAAAGACTCTGTCCTGTCTTTTCTTTCTCTGTTCTTGGTACTGATCCACTGGCCCAATCCAACTAATTTTTGTTGGCTCTTCTTTGAAAAGAGCTATAAATCCTACCTTCCCTACTCTTAATATTAGAAATTACTAATGAAGATGAATGGAGGCATTAGCCAGATGCAAGCAAACCTCACTGCTTTTTTACTTATATTTCATTGTTTATTTGAGAATTTCATTTGTGATTGTAAGCTGTGATAAGACCTTTGCATTTTTTGATGTACCTCTAAGTATCTGGCATGCTCTGAGATGTGTATGAATTACACTCAAAATGTCACAAAATTGAACTAATGTTTAAAGCTTTGCAAAATTAATCTCTACCAAATTCTGATGTATGAATTCAATACTTCATTTGGAGTCTGGCATGAAATATAATTACAGTGGAAGGCAAAATAAAGAAGAGTAGTATGAACATTTTGCATACCTGCTATTCACCATGTGTTCTTTGTGATAGAATGATACTGTTCTCTTTACAGTGGGTTTTGACTTGATGGATAAGGGAGAACTGCACTTCTTATTATACTGCAGAAATATTTTTATTTTGTTTTTAAGTGCCAAATAAAACAAACTTATTATCTGTTAGTGGGCTGGGACGATATATTAGATGACTTCTAACTTCAGAAGCCATAAATTAGGATGCCATTGCCAGGAAATCATAGTACTGCCTAACAGGGCTGTGAGGCACCACCAACAATTCCCCCCCCCCTCACCTTTTGGAGTCTTTTTACGCCTAATCTTGATTATGGGCTCCAAAAGGTGAAGCCACAAGCACTGGAAGTTATCCTAAAAATGTACTAAGGTTTTCACATAGAATCACAGAACAGTTTTGGGTTGGAAGGGACCTTACATATCATCTCATTCCAAACCCCCTGCCATGGGCAGGGACACCTTCTACTAGACCAGGATGCTCAGAGCCCCATCCAACCTGGCCTTGAACATTTCCATGGATGGGGCAGCCACAGCTTCTCTAGGAAACCTGTTCCACCCTTCAGGTTCACCACCCTTTAGGTACTGGAAGGGGCTCTAAGTTCTCCCCGACACCTTCTCTTCTCCAGGCTGAACAAACCAAACTCTCTCAGCCTCTCCTTAGGCTCTCCTTATGTGTCAGCCCTCTAATCATCTTTGTGCCTCCTCAGGACTCATACCTGCAGGTCCACGTCCTGCTTATGTTGGGGGTCCAGAGCTGGACACAGGAGCCCAGCCAGGGTCTGGACAGTGAAGGTCTGAATTATTAAGAAAAAAGTGCCATTACAAGATTTGCAGTAATTTCACGAACACTGGCAAAACTGAGAGTGAAAACATGGGCACAGGCATCTTAATGGAGTGACACCTGGGTTGGGTCATGGTGAGAAATGTGCTTTACCTCACCACGTGCATCCCTACCGTACCCCTGTTTACCTTAACACAGGAGTCGGGAATGAGGAATTAATTGGTGGAGTGAAAACTGGCTGCAGGTGTCATTTCTCCTGCCTTTTTAGAGTCAATTCCCACGTCAGGAATAGCCCCTCTTTTTCCCCCTACCTCCATCGTTCCCTTTCTAAGGAGCAAAGCTGCCTTAGCAGCGGTCCAACCCCGGCGGCTCCACCAGCCTGGGCTTCCTGGTTCTGTGTTTTAAGGACTCTTTCTTTGATCCCCGGGGCAGGGGAAGGGTTAACTTTTCCGCCCCAGACAGTCCCCTGCTGATCCGGTAATGAGTAAGCAATGCCGCTGCCTGTCAATAGCTCGGTGTGAACTCGGGTAACCCAGCTGAGCCCTGCGCTGGGGGGGTGCCGGGGTAAATCAGCTTGACCCCCCCGACCTTGCCCAGCCCCAGCCCGGCCGGGGTCCGGCCGCCCCTGGGCGTGTGACTGCTACGTGCTGCTCGCCCGGGTGCCAAAGCCTTTTATAACAACTGGGGCTGAGTCAGCTGGTGGAGGTAATATAATATACCTCAGTCAATAGCTCTGTGTTGCACAACATACGATGTGGCAGTTCCTTTCTAACTTGGGGAGCCACCCAGTCTTTTTAGGATTTCCAGGAAGAGCTGCGGCATCTGACCTTCAACTGTTATTAAAAGAAATCAAAGATTGTATAACAGTCTGTCAGAGCTTTGCATTTCTTAGCGGAGTTATGTTTCGGCAAATGCCTCCACATTTCTGAGCTTCACAGGTTCTTTATCCCTTTACTTGTTTATCCTCTGGTAAGCATTTATTAATAGAGAGACTTATTCCTTTACTGTACTTGTTTATCTTTCAGGGGGTTTGTTTTGTTTTTCAATTTAGAAGCAGAAGGGTCTCCCACGCATTTCACATTTCTATCTGCGGGTGAAGTCACTGCATGGCTTTGATAGCAATCTTCCAGCTGTCCGTTTTCGCCCTGGAATCCCTCCCTTCGGCTGATTTTCTGCATTATCACCATAGTTTTTGACTAAGACTATTAATCCACCTGTCCCTCTGCGAAAGCAGCTAGATTGGTTTGTGTAAAAGGGGAGTAAGATGGTATGAACTATAAGTCTGCTATTAATCCTGTTAATAAGGGATTAAAGTGAAGCCTTGTGAGTAGGAAAGGCTGATTTGATTGTTTGGGACTATAACTTAGCTCTCCCTTATGAAAGCGGTGTTTGCTGCGCATCGCATTTTGTCATTTGCATATTTGGTCTCTGCGGAAATCAAGGTTAAATATAGCAAGGAGATTCTGCTGGCTTAAACTGGTAGCACAACTGTGCTCCTTCAGCCTCACAGTGCCTCGGATAGCTCAAGAAGGAACCCTGCCTGCTCTTGCCTGGCAGTAACTGCATCCTATAATGCGACTTATATTGTCAGCTTATGCTTTGCCTCTGACCTTTACGTGCACTTTGCTTATGTACCAGATAGGCTGCATGCCTTATTTTAGAAGGAAAGAAGCAACAGAGGAATGGACTAAAATAAATATCTTGCCACTGCTATTTTCAGTAAAAGGCTTACAAAAGCAACAGCAGCAGAAAGCTGAACAGCACCATATATTCCCTGGGCAAGGCGATCGTATGAAGCAACATCAATCTCATTAAAAAAAAAAAAAATGGATACTGTCTCTGTCTTAGAGCTTAGCATTCTGCTTCCTCCTCAGCCTTAGGAGAAGGCCTATAAATTATTAATATTAACATCAGTGTGAGACAACAGATGGTAAAGATTACTTGGAAAAAGTCTTCACATTAACATATTATGGCCCTAGTTTCACAGCACGCTGGGACTGTTTCCTGCTGCTGCCAGCCAACCTGGCCCTGGGAGAAGCCTCCCAGCAGAGGGGAATCCTTGGGCAGCAGCAGAAAGGTCCTGCCCTGGTTCAGCTGCAGAAAGAGCCACCCAGCTGCCCCTGCAGAGAGGGCCGGGCGTGTGTCACGGCACCCCTCGGACATCACACTGGCCCCATGAGGCTCCTGGCATCTGCTACCAGGGGCCAGGCCAAGAAACAATGAGCTCAGGGTGAGGAAAACTTTCAGGTAGCTGAGAAACATATTTCCTTGCTAAACTGCTTTCGGGTGGCATCAGTTGTGTTGTGTGCTCTGAAAAATAGGAAATACACATTTACAAGTTTTGAACTGTTCTTGAGCTGGGGGTGATATGAGATCCAAAGTAATCAATTATATACATATGTGCATTATCCAAAAGTCTTGCATGCAATAAAGTATTTTATTGTTCCCTACAATAGGTTGCTTGAACTTCTCCAGGTTTACAAACGTATTAAAACTGGTATCAAGCAAGAAAATGAGAAATTCCTTGTGAGAGCATAGGTGTATTGCCTTGTCTCTCAGGCTAGCAGTTGGTACAGCAGTACATGTATGTACTCTTGTTTTGGAGTTACCTCCTATGACCCTCCACTCTGCTCACACCACTTTTGAGGATAACTCAGCACCAGAATCTCTGAGACAGAAGGAATTTATCCAGCCTTTAAAGGGAGACCTTTTCTCATGGCCCGTTACTTCTGCAAATGCATATGCTATGTGAGTGTTTCACTGTGACTTAATCGCGGCTTAAAAACATAATTCTCATGTTCCTACATCCTCTGGGTGTCATGCAAAATTTTCCACAAAGCCTGAATAATGAAAACATAAGCGAGTTCTACCATTCTCAGAGTGCTGGGCCCAAGCGTGGTTCTGTGAGTCGAGCAGGAACCAGCTCTTCATTTATCAGCTTGTTGGAATCTTCTGCTCCCCAGAGATGGGCAGCGTGGGTGTGAGGGCACGGAGTGATTGCTGGAAAATGCCTTCAATGGCGTTGTTGCTGCGTTGTTCATTTTCATAATGAGTACCAAAGCCTTGGTTAGCAGCCTTTGGTTCCCACCTCACCGTTTTCATAACCCAGTAATATCTGTTTCACTGAACAGATACGGCTATCCCCTTCATGTTTGTGTTGTGTTGCCCTGCAGAGTCCCTCGCTGCCTTGGCTCTGGCTAGCCTTCTTTAAGGGAAAATGTCTGTGTTTGCACAGCTGCCAATCCAAAACCCTCGCAGTGAAACTGTTGCTTAGATCCCGGTGGTGCGGTGTCCATGCATCCACACTTCCCCTGCAGGGGCTTCTGGCTTCATCTTTACAGGATGGCTTGGAAAGTTGGGTGTTCTGCAGGGGTTTGCTGTTGGTGTGTGATTTTGCAGTTTATCACAGTCCTGAGATGCCACCCTGGAATCAGTCAGCCCTTGAAATATGTTAATTTGGAAATGAGGTGATGGAAGAACTGTTTGAAGATACCTTATGTGCCAGTCGTAAAATGTTGATTTCTGACTTTAATTATTCTTTTTTAAAAATCATTTAACAATATGGTCAACAGGTTCTTGGAACTAAGGACAGGTTAATCAAGTCTACTTAATATGATTTTAGAAATAATTTTTCCCCTCTAAAATTCCACTTACTGTTATAGTGCCTAATTTTGGTTTATAAAAGAATTCCCCAAAGATGCAGTCCTAGGGCCATTGAAGGTGCAGGCAACATTTAGGTTAAGGTCAGCAGGGAAAGCATTCAGGGAAGAGTATTAGTGGCATGGAAAAGGGTTCAGATGTTAGCATCTGGTATTTCGAGATCACTTCTACCTAAAAACAGCTACACTGGCACAGATTTGCATTTGCCTGTGGACGGCTAACCAGTGTTTACAGGCTTTGGATTACAATGGTGACAATCTGTTATGTCACAAATAATCTTGTTTCCAAGTGCTGCATGTGGGTAATTTGTAATCTGCTTTCTGTGAGCGAATATACCCCTAATAACTTGTTTTTGCTGGCTGATTTTACAGGGACTTGGGAGTCAAGGTCTCGTTTGTCAGCTGGGCACAACCCGGGGGAGGGCACAGAGCTGGTCCCCAGCCCCCTCCCCGGCCCCACTCAGTGGCCATTTTGGGTCCTGGGGGAGAGCTGTTGCTAAGGTTTCGAGCAGAAATCGTAGGTCAGAGGGATTTTAGGTTATTTATTTGCCTTCTGGATGAATTTCCAGATTCTTCACCCCATTGCTGGTATCAGAAGGGAGATAACACAGGGCTCCAGAGGCAGAGGTGTCAACTCTCCGCTCCCATCAGAGCAGTTCCCAGCGAAGGTTGCTACTGCTCCCGGAGGTCAAAGGAGAAAAGCAGCAAGACATGCGTAAAAACAAAAGGGTGATAAGATATGTGTGAAAGCAAGTTTATGTGACTGTACAAGCTGTCCTGCACTTGTTCCGCCTGCTTGCTGAGCTGGCAAGCTCAAATTCAGAGCCATGCAACATGCTTAGGCTGTGTACACCCATCCATCCTCCCTCAGGTCCTGTCTGGACCACAAACAGGAAGAAGTTCCTACATCTTTGAATTATTAGATGCAGTCCTAGTGGAGTGATCTTTTGAGTTGATGTGAATCAGCTGTCTAGAAGGAAATCAAACAGTGATGAAGAATCAGGGAAGTCTTTTTGGGTCAGTCAGTGAAGTGTTAGGGCTGAAAAGATGATAGGAAGATTTGGTATCATGTGAATATGGATAGAGGAATGAAAGCTGTGGCTAGATGTAAGTATGAAATTAGCAGTACAGGTGTAGCTCTGCATGTTACCCTGTGCAGACAAAACAAGCCCTCAAATTCTGATCCACACTATGTTTTATGTGAAGGTCAGCTTGTGACCTATGCAAAACAAAAATGCAATTAAAGATAACTTTGAAAGCATTAAAACAAACCTGAGTGAAGCTATTGGTATGTCTGAAGGAGTGTGGGGGGGAAACAAACACACAGGGAAAAAAGTGTGTTAATTAAGATTCCTGCGGAGGGAGGGAAACAGCTTGCTGCTCTGCAGAGGGACAAAATGCTGAAGGGAGGAGTAGACCTTACAAGGTAATGAGAGTGCTAAATGGCAAAGTTTGGGCTGGGAGAGGGGTAGAGCTTCAAAGGAGGAATGTGCAAAACTGGGATTGTAAGCTGCCTTTACATCTGTCCTTAGCAAACTCCAAGATGAAAGGATCTGCACTCAAAGGACCTACTCCTCTGTTGCCTTTCACCTTCTGAGCTTATTTGTATCTATGCAAAGGGTATGTAAATTGCCAGGGCTCCAGTTCAGTGGGTTGTTGTTTGGCTGTATGGGGTGGAACCAGCGTAAATCCTGGGCTCTGAATGCAGGGGACTTTCCTGTCCCACCTGATGGTGCCCTGCCTGTGCTGTTCTGGTAGGGGGGTTTTGCCTGGTGTGCCCATAACAGTGCAACTACAAACATGTGTGAGATGAGACACTGGAACACCGTCAGATTTTTGGTGTGGCTTGTTGGCTCCTGTGCCAAGGCGCGTGGTGCAGGGACTGTGGCTCTGTCCTTCTGCCTGCCACACTGCTCCCCATCATGCTGTGGCAGCTGGGGTGATGGCCCTGGGGAGGGCAGCTGAGCAAGAAGAGCTGCTGTGCATGAAGTCTCCACCCTTAACCATGGTAGCAGCCTTCCTGCCAATGAAAGAGGCTGGGAATGTGCAGGAATTAGGCTGGGGTGGGAGACGGGAAGGGTGTGTTCAGGGGTCCCAGAGGGAAGGAAGGGGAAAAGGCCTCTCCACACCAAAGACAGTACCATCAATAGAGTTACCAGGAGAGCATGGAAGTTGTGTGGGGAAAACACTGAAGGATCAGGAACTGGCAGAGGACTCTATGGCAGAGTGCGTATTGCAACTTTTTTTGTCTAATTTTTCTTGTGGGACTGTTAGTTATGAGCCTGTGGAAATGCTTGGGAACGCCTGTATTTAGTGTGCTACAGGACTCACTGCACTTAAGCCCCAGTTATTCCAGTGGTATTAAGGGGTCCTGTGTGGGTTTTGAAAAATTCATTTACATCTACTTTAATGGTCCTTTGCACATGCTGAACAAATGATAACACAACTTAAGTGGAAAAAAAAATGGAAAGGAGGAAAGATTGATCTCGAAAAGAAATGAGCTTCACATTTGTGGTCCATTATAGCCAAAGGCACAATCACCTAATCTGACTCCTAAGGTTAGCCCTAAATAAAGTGTAGGCAAGTCCCTGGCCAGTTGCCAGTGTCTCAGGGCAGATAACATCAGCACAAGTCAAGAAGAGGTCTCCAGTCTAGCCTGTGTTTTAATATACTATTAAAATAAAATGAGACAGCAATTAGTTTCTCTTCAGCTATTCCACAGCATAACTTCATCGGTCAATTAGTATGAATAAATAAATATAGGTCTTGAATTATTAATCTGCAAATAGAAGAAGCAACTGCATTTAATATTTCACTGTTCCTTCTCCTTGCTCTTTTGCTTTGCTTGGAGTTTTGACTCAGTTGTTATTACAGGAGTGCTATTGTAACTCTTTCCAAACTTTTAATTTTTCCTTAGGATAATTTTCTTTCTCAAATAACACTCTTAATCTTGGCTCAAGACATATAAAGGTTGGATTATCAGAGGGTATTCATTCACAGAGCTACAGGGCTTAAAAAAAGAAAAAAAAATCAGATCATTAAGCGCTTCAGTAAGGGTTTACTAACTTTAGGTTCCCACTTACTAAAGCCTTCACAGAGTCATAGAGTGGGACCTTGAAGTTCATCTAGTTCCAACCCCCCTGCGATGGGGTCCTTGGCCTTAATCTTTTCTGCATGGGCTTCAGGAGAGTAAACAACGTCTGATTATCCCACCAGTTAATCTCTTTTCCTAGTAAGAGAGGCAGAAAGAGGGGTTGATCGGGGTTAGGATATCTTCTGCTTGTGTCTGAAGACCTGTAGCTACTTGGGGCAGGGAGTGCCAGTCTGATGGATTTGCTTAGGAAACTGGAGTTTCACAGGCTGTAGAAACGACCCTGGACCTTTGGCACCTCTGGTTTCATGTGCTGTGTCTTTCCCAAATTTTATAAGAATGTGTGATCAACAGAGATCAGTCTGTTTGTTGCATGGGGGAAAGGTCAGTCCCACCAAAAAAAGGGAAGGCCTCATTATAGTTTTAGGCTTTGGTCATTTTCAAGAAACCTTCAAGAAGGCATTTCTGACTTGTTTGTTCGCAAATGGTGGTGTTTCCCTCTTTGGTCACAGGTGCTGATTCTTACAGAAACGAGTCACTACAGTTCTGTACTTGACAGTGTCTGGATGTCAGATCATGTGTTCCCCGTTGGAAATGGACAAATAAAATATTAGTAACATGTTTAACTCTCTGTTGATGGAATGTCAATGCATATAAAAGGAGGAAGGAGTGTAACTTAAGTCAATAAGCTGGAGGGAGGCTGAAAACTCTCAGCATATTTCTCTCCCTCATGAGAGCACCTGCCTTCTGACCTGTGGTTTTGATTTTGGACCAAATTCTCACTCTTCAGTTTTCTATGCTGATGGCAAACCTGAGCTGCTTCTGTATATACTTTAAATGTGTTATTTTTTTCCCCTTTGAAGCTGCTTGAGGCACGGCGTGAGCTGAATGCATTCTTCTTTGCTTGGCTCACTGCAGTGTATTTTACCATGTTAATTTCAATGAGATTTGTTTTCTATTTTAGTTTGAATATTGTTTTGCCTTTTTCTGGTCTGCTTTTATGTTCTGGCTTCCTGTACTGCTAATGTAAGACCTTTGAAGAGCGTAGTTTGGGTATGTTAATAAAACTTTTCCGTAGTGTACAGCTTTCAGGTAGAAATCATAAATGGGTCATGGCAGCATCCAGGGGAGGATGTGACATACAGTCCCGTGGTTATGTCTTACAAGTGCTGCTGGCTGATCTGCTCCAGTCTGCAGCGTTTTCCCCTCTGTGCTTAGCTGCCATGGTGATGGGTGACTTGGACATGCCATAAATAGACAAACTAGCAGGGCTTTCACTGAGGCTGAGCATGAGTCCTCTGGCTTAGTGCTCTCCAGCTTGTGTTTCTGTGTGTGGAAGCTGCCACTGGAGGCTCTTGCCTACAAAGCCAGTGTGGCAAACACCCCCATGCCTGCAAGTGTACGAGAGCTTTTACTGGGAGGGCTGGCGATGAGGAACAGCCTACTGGATTCTGGTCAGCCTGATGCTGAGGGGTTTGCCTCCTCAGCCCAGTTCCAGACAACATTTTGCAGAACTGGCACATCTCCACAAGGATTCAGCTGAGGAGGGAAGTGCCACTGTTGGTGTCTGTATCCCTCCAAAGCAGAGACAGTGTCTTAGCGCCGGTGGTGTTTGTGGTCTTGGAGCTGAGATGGGCACAAACACACAGCCCCTCTTTCTGAGCACGCCCATGAGTTTCTGAAATGCTCCTCATGTATGAAATGTGTGCCAGACTATGGGACAGACAAGTCCTTCTCCAAGAGGCCAGGGAAGGATGCTCCCTGTGTTCCTGCAGGTCATGTAATAACAGAGGGCTTGCACCTTAAAGCTGCTGCCAAAGCTTGTGCCTTTTTGTGAGACAATCCATGAGGTACAGAATGGGTCTGTGAGGATAAAATTAAACCAGAGCTAGAGCAAGGCAAGGACTGAAAGAATAAATCTTGAAATTGGAGCCTGAGACTCAACTGTTGTGTCTGCAGGGCTGGGGCAGTCCACAGCATCCCTTTCAACATTCCTCCTCTTGTTCGGGTCAAGCAGAGGGGCTCCTTCCCTGCCCATGTGCAGAAGAAAACCAGTGTGTGCAGCTGGTGCTCCTGACCCAAAGCCAGCCGGGAGGGCTGGCAGCAGCATGGGCAGGGCACCTCCAGGGACCACCTGCCCTGTGGTGCCACAGGGCTGAGAGAGGAGTCCATCCGTGCAAGACCATCCCGTGCAGGCTGGTCCCTGATATGGGAGAGACCACAGAAGACAGGCCAAGGGAAAAGGGCTGAAAATAGTTCAAAAGAGAGGGAAGCAACAAGAAAAGGCTTTTAAGAAGGGCAGTAGTTAATATATGGAGGTGTGCAGAATAAGTTCAGCAAGAGGGAAAAGAAGCATGGATGCAAAGAGTAAAGCAAGTGGAAGAAATATGGAAGAAAGAGGAAAAACTGGGTAGAAGGACTAAAAGCATTAGTAAGGATGGTTGGAATTTTTAATCTATTACATGGGCTGTAAATATGATTTTTCAATAAAGTTAGCTATTATTTTTTTAATGTATTAGATGAGGTCTTAAATATAATTTATTCTGCTCTTTCACATATAAATCTAAATTTTTAAAAGTAATTCCTAACGGAGTCGATATGAAATTTTCGGATCCAATTAAGTTGGATTTGAGTGCTATATATATATGTCAAAATATTTGAAATTATAGCTTTTTCAGTTGTATTAGCCCTTTACAAAGCATAAACCCTTCAGGAATGTGACAGAGAAAGAACAAGAAACCATTCAGAAATTCAACTGCTTACAAAATAAGAATTTGTAGGTGATGTCTTCAAAAAGGAGGTGAAAATACAGAGTGTTTGTATGTGCTTATATTTAAGAGACATGTATGCATAAAGTGTATATATAATCAATTAAAGATGCTTTAACTAGTGAGATGATGATATATCAACCAAACCTCTCCCTTAAAGGAAGACAAACCAAGGAGAGCGGAAAGAAGTATCACCATTACTCATATGTAGTACTTTGTTGTGTTGGAGAGAAGGCATTGGATAGAGCTCAGTGACTAATTTGTGGGCTATTAGTCCTTCATTAGTTTTGCTTCCACTTCAGTTTGATTTATGTGCTACATGGTAGGATTTGCTAAACAATTTCTGCAAACAAGTATTTGGAGGAATATAATATTCAAAACTAAAGCTACGAGTTAAATTACACAGATTAGTTACAGGCTCTGGTTTTGATCCCTAACTGGATTAATAGAAATTGGATTCTGGTTCAAGTACACAAAGCCAAGACTAGGTTTGCGTTTTAAAAACAAGCAAACAATCCCCAAACTCCAACTTGATTCCTTCTCCAGAAGGTCCTGTTACTGGAGGAGACCTGTCTGTGTTCATGGGGAGTGCACACACAAGGACAGAGGTGTTCCCAGAGCAGCTGTGTATTGAAACACCAAGTGGCTCTTTGTGTGCACACTCTGTGCCCTGATTTGGGAAGTCACTTCCATAGGCTGAAGTCTTCCTTGCTTTCTGATATGCTGGTCCAGGAATGAAGTATATGCTTATGCTCTCTGATGTGGCACCTATGTACTTGCTGGGTTTGTTGCTAGGACTATTTCTTTCTTCCTAAATATTGATGTCAAAATAGCAACAAGAGGCTTTGCAACCAAAGAGTTTGGGTTTTCTAGGGATCAGCTGATTTAGCCTCAGGTCCTTCAAATACTTTAAGCTGTTGTGCAATCTCATTTAAGTTCACGAAGTTGACTCACGTTCCTAACTTTTGTATCTGCGTGGCCAGGTCTTGAATCCTGTTCTCGCCATACTGCGTGAGATGGCTCTGGTAGGTATAACCTGTTCAAAATATGTTTTTCACAATGCAGTCTTTCTTCCTTGATAAGAAGGGAAAAAACCCCCATGTAATATTGTTGAATGATAAAACTGTCATTGCATTTTGCAATGAAAAGGTCTCCCTTGTATGGTAGATCTGCATTCAAAGTGTGCTAAACTGAGTGTAAATCCAAGTCACCTGATTCTTCTTGTATCAGTTTTGTTGTAATGGGGGCTGTTTGGAATATTTCTTTAATTTTTATTTTATTTTAAATGGCCGGTGCCTAATTTTTTTTCCTCCCCTAAAATTCAGTGAGAAACCTCCTTCAAGTGGTGCAGTATTCAGGTCATTTTTCTGTGACCTATTTTTCTGCTGGTGTTGAGTCAAAACATAGATCTGAAGTGAAAATGAGAATGGCTTGTCAAGATCCACAACAGCATGCAAAGGCCTGGCGGTGGGTAAATGTGAGTCAGAAAGAGAGGTTCACACGAACCTATGTGATTTTTCTTTTCCATTGTATGTGATAGAAAGGTGCTACATGACGAGGTATTTTTGAAAGAGACGTGAACTCTGCACCCTCTATCAAAGCTTTCAGCAGAAGATGGGAGATCCTCTTAGCAAAGAGGAGACAGACTTAAATGAGCAGTGGGTCAATTCTATAAGCTTCTTGCTTTGACTCCGTGTCCAGGGAGTCATCTGGGGCACTCTTGCTAAGCCGGGAGTGAACAGGCACTTCCAGCTGGGTTAGTTCTTGTCTGCCGTGGAGTCAGCAGGGGAGGTAACACACGGAGATGTGGCACAGCATCACGGGCAGCTGTGAGCAGCACACTAAATCACCAGGCCAAACGGGAGAACCAGCTATTGCCCATTCTCCTATGGGGACGATGGAGGTGTTTCAAAAATCCAGCAATTTTGGTGCCATGCAGATGAGTGCTGCAGCAGCTCTCTGCCCAGGAGCATGGTAGTGTGTGTGTGCCCTCACCTTAAATGGACAAATTGTTTGTGGGGGTGTCATCTGCAGTCAAAGCTGAGTTTTCATTTGGTTGCTGTTTGAATGCTGTCTTAAGCTTCTCTTGAATGTGGTGTCTCTGAGGTGGTTTTTCATTATTTTTTATATGCACTCTATTTTTTCGGTACTATACTAAAAGCACTCATAAAGCATCTCCAGTGCACGTGTTCTTCCTTCTGTATCTGCAACCTCATGGCCTTTACTGTGTCTGCCACAATAGTCTTTCACTTTTTCACATGGTTTTGTAGCCCAGGTCTATGTGATATGGTACTGCTGAAATCACCTTTCTTAATAAACCTGTGACTTCTGTTCCTGTAAAACCCAGAACATATTCTCTGATGCTTCCAGTATTAAATTCTTTCAGAAAAAGTTGTCCTGTGTCTTCAAGAGCCTGTTTGACTCAGGTTATTGCTACATGCCAGATTTTTGTTTCCATTTCTTAAGATTTTTTTCCCCAGTCAATGACTAAAGCCCTTATCTGCATCAATTTTTTTCCCATCTCTGTTGATTTTCACATTTGTACTGTATCTATTAAGCTACCACCACTACCTCACAAGTGCAAGTCACAAGTAATTAATATATTGAAAGCTGTTTCAACTGCACTTCAGACTCCAGTCCAGCAAAGAACTTCTGTGTGAGAGTAGCTGTGAGTGCATAGATTTCCCCACTGGATTTAATGGCTCAGGGCTTTTGGCCATTGTGAGCAGTGGTGCCACTACTGTCCTGGAAAACACAAGCCCGAGCAGAGCTGGATGCATGGCTGTGCTTTTCCCTACATTATTTGTCTAGCTTCTATAGGTTTAAGCATTCAAAATTTGCTTGCCTGCTTGCTCTGGGAGTAGGTTTGAGAAATGGGAAAAACCTCGTCCCAGTCAGGTTTGGTTAAAAGATCTGTGTCCATCTTGGAAATCAAAGCAACATCAGTGCCTGGCAGCTGCACGTGGAATAGGCCACCAAATACAGCAACACTTCAAAGGAAGTGCAAGACGAAGATGCAGATGGAGAGTGCAAAAGGTAATGGTAGCATCCATATACTGGTGGTGAACTTAAATGGTGATGCCTCCCTAAATGAGGTCATCATCTCCTCCCCTCCATGCCCAGGAACAAATGTGTGGCTGAATTCTGATGAAACATTTGTCAGTCGGTGGGTGTTTCTTATGTTTACCCCTACAAGTATGGAGGCTAAATCACTTGTGTCAGGATGATATGAGTAAAATGAAGGTCACTTTCAGAATACTTTAGCATGCCTTGGAGGCACTGCTGATAAGGAAAAAGACAAAAGGACAAAAAACCAAAATTAACTTTTAATTTCCCACCAAAACTATGGCTGTCAGAAATAGGAAGATGAATGAAATCTCTTGTAACATACAGCACAGGACTGTATATTTAACATCTTATCTGATTCAGCCTATCACAGAGACAGAACATGTAATTTTGTGTGTGTGTCTGCATAAGTATAAATATAAATGGATCTGTACATGTAGCTCAGAAGAATTTTGATGACAGGCTTTCATATCTAGTTTCAGTTTAAAAACCTTTCTACCCTAAATTAGGTAGATAATAAACAAATCAGATATATTAATTTTCTGTTGAGAATGCTTTGGTGATTGCTTACAAAGAAAAGTTATTTACATGCTGATATAAGGCATTACTTAGCATAATGAGTGGTAATTTTCTCAGCCTCAGAGGTATTAGGCTCCCTTACGTATTATGCCTGCACAACTGTTACACGGTTGTGCTGCTCTGTGTGATCCCCAGGTGTGTGCTTGGGCTTTGTCTGATGGAGTTTTATGGGGCCAGCACAGAGCCCTGCAGCCAGCGTGTGGGTACCAGACAGGCAGTGCCCGCCAGCCTCCAGCCCTCACCCCCTGCAGCCGGGGAGGCAGAGCCAATGCATCCCAGAACCTCCCTCACGCCAGGGCAGGTCGGGTGGGAGGTGCTTGGAGCACCCACTGGGTGTGTGTTGGTGGGCGGCTCACCCACCTGCAGCTGTCCTGAATGGATGGGTGCACTGCGGGGCTTGGTTTGGTTTTTGAAACACGACTAATTCCTCCCCTGAAGATACCTGGTGATCCTGTTATGTGCTTGTAAGGGGTAGCTTCCCCCTCACCCTTTCAGAGTACATTCTCTTCATAGAATCACAGAATATGCTGAGGTGGAAGGGGCCCATCAGGATCATCGAGTCCAACTCTGGGCCCTGCACAGGGCCATTCCCAGAAATCCCACCATGTGCCTGAGAGCATTGTCCAAAAGCTTCTTGAACTCAGTCAGGCTTGGTCCTGTGACCACTTCCTTGAGGACCCTGTTCCAGTACCCAACCACCCTCTGAGTGAAGAATTTTTACTTGATATCCAACCTAAACCTCCCCTGACATAGCTTTGGGCCATTCCCTCCTGTCATTGGTCACAGAGAGAAGAAATCAATGCCTGCCTCTCCACTTCCTCTCATGTTGAAGACTGCAATGAGGTCTCCCCTCAGGCTGAACAGACCAAGTGCCCTCAGTTGCTCCTCATAAGGCTTCCCCTCAAGGCCCTTCACCATCCTCATGGCCCTCCTTTGGACACCCTCTAATAATTGTCTTTTTTTTATATTGTGGTGACCAAAACTGCACACAGTAATCAAGGAGACAAAATATAGGTAAAAATGAAGAGTCACAAATGGTAATAGTTGTATTGTCCACTAATGACATTGATCTGGGGCTTTAAAAGAAGACTGTTTCTAAAGAGAGATTTCAAAGTCTTATATATAAAAAATTATGTTTTTCTGGCCTGAATTGTGGAAAGCCTCTTCACTTATTTTGAGGTTTACCAAAGAAACCTCATGTTTGTGAATGTTTGTGTTCAGAGTCCATCTCAGGAACATGGGGACCTGTGTTCACCCACCAAATAAATGAAGTGGACAGAAAACTAATTCAAATCTCCCTTGACACTGTTTTGATTTTGCTTCACCCTAGATGTGGCACTGAAACCACTTTGCCTTTTCGAGCCTCTGGCTTTTTGGTTTCTGGGTTTTTCTGAGCAACATGATCTGTTTGAAGGCATTCCTGCTCACAGCAGAGGGGTTAGAACTACATGATCTTCAAGGTCCCCTTCCAACCCAAACCATCCTATGATTCTATGGAGAATCATGGCAAAGAGATTAAGTGCAATGGTGGGATCCATAAGGTAGGTGAGAAATAGCTTGAGATTTGCTGAATTGAGACAACCAACTTTGTTAACAGTTACTTGAATTCAAACCAGTGACAGGCTCTGAGCCCTACAGTCATTCTCAGTTTTTTGATCTTAAATTATGAACCGTTCAAAAATACATTGCATTTTCCTCTTAAATAGTTTTATGTCTGTTTACATTTTAATGGAAATGGTGCATAGGCATCTGCAAGTACTTTTCGTGTGGAGGCCATTTCTAAATATTGTATCTCAGAGGTGCCTTAAAAATGCCTTTTTATTGTGTTACGAGATGTTTGCTGAGAATCTTGCCATTAAATGATCAAACAAATTAAACAAAAAGCCTCCAAGGCTTTTGCCTGTAACAGCTCTAGGTTCTGTTTTGCCAGCAGCAAAATGGCATGGCTGCCTGGCAATACCAAGGAGATCTCGCAGTGAGCTACAGAGAGGTCACCGTAGGCAGCCAGAGCTTGCCCGTGTTTCAAAATGGCATGATCTGGTCTTCTGAAAGCTCCTCATCTGCTCCCACACAAGGGACTGGCGCACCCAAGCCTTCACCTTTACAAAGCATGCAGGAGTGGGAGTACTTTGAAGAAGAAAATATCTGCTTTGTCCTGAAATCACGTCTCTGATGCACGAAAGAGAAGGCAGGTCTTTAAAACAAATTCTTGAGTTTACTTCTTTCAAAAGGGCCATACAGGCATTTAGGTTGGAATGGATATCAAGAGGTCTGTCCTCTAAGCTCCAGCTCAAAGTGGGGTCACCTGTGAGACCACACCATGTTACTCAAGCCTTTGTCCAGGCAGCTCTTGAAAGCCTCCAGCAGGAGAGCCTACACAGACTGTCTGGATGATTTCTTCCACTGCCTGCCTGTCCTCATTGACAACAAATTGCTCTTTATACCCAGCCTAACTCTCTTGTTTCAGCTTTGAGCTCTAGTGTCTCATCCTGCCAGATACTGATGGGAGAGTATGGCTCCATCTCCTCTATCACTGCCCTGTCAATACAGACAGCTGGACATTGGATCCTTCCCCAGGCTGTGCCCCTCGGCCTCCTCTCAGTTTCTCTAGATATTCATAGGCTAAAAAAGACCTCTTTTGCTTTTCCTGCCTTAGTGTGTGTTCAGTGAGGGTTGCTCACAGCTGTGTGCCCACAGATGTTGGGAGCAGAGGAGGGGGGAAGGGTAGCACTGGCAGGACCTCTGAAATTGGACACCACCTGTGCTGTCTTCTGCAGCTCAGTGGCGCTGAGAACTGGGTGTCCTGGCTTGGGAGAAGAAGGTGGCCTGGGCTGGCTCTCAAGCTTTAAGCCAGAAATCATTGTTCAAAGTAAACAAGAGCTGTGTGCACGCAGCAGAGGAACACAGGTGCGGGATGTTCAGCACCCTCGGCATCCCTGTGCTCCAGCAGCACGGGAAGGTGCTTCCAGCCTGTGGCTGGGAAAGGTAGAGTGAGTCTCAGCACCGCTTGTTCAAGCCTTGAACTCTACCAGATCACTCTTGAGGCAGGACAGTAAGTGCACAGTACAATCACTTTATTTCTAGTATGAATACAACATTTTCTCAATGAGTAATCATTGGCAGGTGCAGTTAATAGAAAATCTGGAAAATCAGAAGGCCTGGATTCAGCACAGGAGTACCTGGGTTCTGCGATTTTTGCAAATATTACAGGTTCCCAGCACATTTTGATTTAGTTTCACTTTGATTTCTGTCATAATTTCTGTTCACTGAAGAGAAGGCTCTTTTCCTCCCTCTCCATTCTCTTTGTTTCTCTACTGAGTACTGGATATGCTGTTACCCTCTCACCTAAGCCCTTGTAATGTTATTAACTGCTGGCAAACTGTGGAACACAAAAGAGATCTGTGATTTCCAGGGTGCTTTATTTATTTATTCACTTTATTTTTTTTTAAGTGGGTTTCAATGAGTTTGTTGGGGAAGGAAGCTTCTACAGGAAGTTTCTTTAGAGGGTTCTGGAGAAATCTGCTCAGTATTCAGGTTCTAAAACACTGGAAAAAACCCATATGAAAATGAATTGAACTTTGGTCTCTTCTGGCCTTAACATCTAGAGGAGTTTGTTTTACACTTTTATCTTTCAACTGTGGACAGATGGGACCGGACAGCCAGTTAGCAGTGGTGCATATCTGTTGACTGGACATCATGGGACAAAGCTCCAGCTTGTTTAAAATGGTGTAATTCCACTGCCTGCCCTGAGTTCTCCTCTGCTCTGGACAGGGATCCTGCCTAGTGAGTGTATGCGGTGGAAGTGTGGGCATAATTACACGTAGGTCTCCTTTAGTAAAACAAGGCAGCCTCAGGAACAGAAACCTTACTGTCTGCAGGCAACAGTTCTGTAAGAATTGGGACTCCTTGCCAGAGTTGTTGTGAAATAACACTGGGGATCATGGTATAGCTGAATGTTATTTCTTTCACACTGTGTGAGAGGCATTCCAGCTGAGCCTTCTCTTCCCGATATACTCTGCAAGGCAACCATCTCAAAAGAGCAGCTTATAAATTTGGAAAGAAGGTGAATCTGTGAAGTAACTCCCACTGGATGTTTCAACTGTTCCTGTTTATTTATTTATTAACTCTTTATGCACACGGGTGAAGACCTCAAAACTATTTATCTAATTTTTTGCCACAGTGAGCTCCATCCCCATTTCAGTGCAAGGATCAGATAATTTTAGCTATAAATTTCCCCTGAAAGCAGTACTTTTAAACAAAACTATGGAATTAGTGAAATAATATAATTGATTAGCAGATGTTTAAAAGCTTCTGCTTTCCAGCATTTCTCTGATAATCAGTAAGTCAAAATAACAATGGGAATTGCTTGAGTGGAAGACTAACTACAATCATGCATTTAATTTACATCCTAATGCATTGTTGTTGTTTTTCCTGTTCAAGTAAACTACTGCTTGGGATGCACCTGTATAATGAATTTCCATGGGAATAGGCTTATGTGAATTTTTCCTTGCTATGTTTAGGGGGTCTTCCAGAGATCAGGTTGAGATTAAAACAAGTGTTGCCAGGAGTGAAGTGAAATTTTAACAAAGAATTAGGAGTTTAGGGGTAAGGCCTCCCCTTTTACTGGTATATCTGTCACCCTCCTGCTTCTACCTGGGGGCTGCAGCAGCAGCATACAGGCTTTGTGATAGTCTTAGGACTGAGACAAATATTGCCTGCAGCTCTTGATCCACCAGTAAAATGCTTGCCAACCATACCACACCAAACCTAAAATCTTCTACCTGACTGGTCTGTACTGAGTGTGTAAAATCCTAGGAGAAAACCGGTGAAATTATTTTAAATATATGAGCGGTGATGACCTTTTTTGACTAACACTGGCAACGGGTCTGATTGACCTTGGCAGCATGAAAGGGTCATTTCTTGACATGGCTGAACTGTTCTAGAACAATTTATCCAGTGTGCTGGGTACAAACAGTCTTTTCTTCACTATCAGGCATGCATGTCTTATCTTTCTACCTATTCTTTTTTTAAAGAATCTTAGCTATTGTGAAGCAGGCAAGGAAAAATGTGTTCTCTGTTTATATTGTTTGTTCTCCTCAGCCTCTACTATTCTGTCTTGGACAATAACATTTCATGAATACCTATTTTTACTCCTTTTTTTTTTTTTTTTTTTTTTTTTTT
>VXAZ01005119.1:976212-1023294 GCA_013399875.1 Gymnorhina tibicen
GCTTGGATGATTTTAAAGGAGTCTCTTTTTCTTCCCCAGCACTGCAGAACAGGGTCTTAAGGCCTGTTTTTGTGATGCTGACATTGATGGACCCTCTCCAGTTGATTGAACTGGTTTTAATCAACATCTAATATTGTCTTGTGAATGTAAGGAAAGAAAAAAACCCCAGCTTGGTAGTCTTAAAACAGCAGTTCGTGAAATACAGTGTGAGTGAGTGATAATACCTAGTAAGACCACTTCCTTCTGCTTTGGTTTTCAAGGAAAATTCTACCTCAATACTGGGAAGAGAACAGATTTTTGCTTGTCCAGAATGAAGAACCTAGTTCAGCTCTGCTTTCTCTCTGTGTGGGGGTCTGAAATTACCATGATGGGTTGTTTGATTTGGGGTCTGAGGGGGGTTGTGGTGGGGTTTCTTCCAACAGAAGGGACAAAAGGTCATGTCAGGTTTTGGTTCAAGATGAAAATCAGTGTTTTCTTCTCTGTGGATTGTCAGTGATAGCCTCTAGAACAGATTTACTGAATTAGCCGTGTCCCAGTGTAGACAGTGACAAATGCAAGTGTGTTTACATGCAAGGTTTTATTTTTCTAAAGGAAATGTTGTGAAGGCACTGCACATGAAGAATATCTCTGGGGAAGAAAAACATGGTTATGAATTTGAAGGGAGAGAATAAATTCATATCCCCTCCCAGCCATTCTCCATTGCCCTGGCAGTTCTGTTGTTGGGTTTGTTTTGGGCTTTTTTGCCTTCCATTTTACTGTTTCATAGATGGTTTGGGATAATTCAGAAGCATATTTTTATTTTATTTATTTTTATTTTATTTCATTTAGCAATCATCAAACATTACACTACAGGAGCTTTTAGATCTGTATTGCTTCTTGTTTTTCTGAGAAATATTTTTGTCCTTGTCATTAATTTAAAATTTTATATTATTCTCTGTGTTTCTGTTAGAGAAAATAGAAGATGTAATATATTGTTGTAGACAATATTTTAACCACAACATTTTAGGCCCCAATCTAAGGATGTGTAGTGCTAATTTTAATGACAATTTTGGTGGAAGACATCTAATTTCAGTGTAGAGCGTGAATTTTAGAAGAAATATGCCTGTACAGTCCTATTAGGATGTCCTTGCTTGAAAATCTGGAAAGTAAAGTATAATGCAATTGAAATCAGTTACGTTATGAATAATGTAGGCTATCCATTATCCTTTATAAAAAGTTGCACGTGCTTCTCCAACCTACCTAGATACATTCCTGTTATGTGACCCCCATAGCAATGAGAACCATGGCACACCAAGGAGACCACAGAGGATTATGTTTTCCTGGAGCATTAAGCCAAAACCGTGCCTAAATTACACCAACGTGCCTCTGTGTCCTCTCAGTGAGGAGCTTCTTCATGGACTGTAACTCTCCTCTCTGCAGGTGGAGGGGCTCATGCCTGTCTCTGCCTCGCTTCCCACGGCCGGATGTTTGAACTCCACACCCCCAAAGAGAAATGAAAGTGTTTCTGAGGAGGGTTTGGCTCAAGGAGTTACCACAGGCCCGCGTCCCTTTATTGTTTCCCAATAAAACACCTCTTTGGCTGAGATCCCGCAAAGATCTATGTGCGTGCTTGGTTCTCTGCTCTGAGCCTAATCTCACTGGTTTCAGTGGGACCACAGGCAATGTGCACGTGTAAATCATCATGGCGCTCTTTTCTGAAAATCAGTGTAAATATGAGATAGATTTAAATGTATATCTGGTTATTCAGCCTTCCTATTTAAGGGGAGAAGGGACAAGAAACATTTTCTCTTGATAACAGAGCTTAAAAATCCTGCAGTCAGGCATTATTGCAAAACTGGTATTGGTTTTAAACAAATTTTGCTGCAAAATAAAGTTGATCACAAAAGTTTTTAAGTCTTAGCTTTTCAGTGACTACTGGTAGACACTGAACAAAAAATTTATTTTGGTGAGAACTCCTGACTTGCTCACTGAATCTGTTCTAATTTTACTGTGCTCTTGTGTCTTGTCGTGTAAGATCAGATCTTCAGGTTCTTGAGAGAAAGTAATCTTTCCAATAATCAAAGATCCAACAGGGTAACGTGGGATTAGAGCGAATATGGCATGGCACTTCTTTCTGCAGTATATGCTTTCCTGACTAGGATACTTTCTCATGATGTTCTCTGCAGCTTGGGATGCTGACTGAACACTTCAGCCACTCAATTGGATACACTGATTCTTTTTTTTTTTAGTTTTGTGTTAATATTTTCATTTCTTGGATAAGTAAATTTTTCCCTCCCTTAACTAAGGTTCTGTATCTTGCAAAGAGACAGAGGCTGGATTTTAGCAAGAGCAGACACATCAGGCTTCAGCAGGTCAGCCAACCTTAGTGAGAGACTCCTTGGAGGGAAAGAGAAAGATCTCAGGAGGGGAAACACAAATTGATCCAAGCTGCATGAGACTGGGAGGCTACACAGGGGTTTGGAGCATACCTGAGTATGCTGGGGTTTTGCTTCAGCATGGACATAAATGCTGTTGTTTTCTCATTAGCTGGGGAGAGGAGGAGAAGAGGGATCTTCACAGTACAAGTGGGGCAGGTAGTAAAACTGAGATAAAGAGAACTAAAACCCAAATGCCCTGTGTTCCTTTGGACTGCATCCCTGCTTTTCTCAGCATCACTTAGCTTTAAATCCTCTTACTCAGGACTAGTGGAGAAGAAGATAAAGGAAGGGAGTTAACCAGTAGAGGAAAGGAGGGCGTTGGCCTCAGTGTTGGGTACTGCAGGGCTTCTGCTGTTGTAGAATGAGCCAGACTCTGTTACTTAATTGGGCAAAGCTCCTGTTGACTTGTGCTTGATTAACAACCCTGGGATCTGGCTCTGCACAGTTGTGATGAGAGATGCCTCAGCATTTCAGCTCAGCCCGCCAGCACTGATCGCCCCAGCTGCTACTTCCCAGAACTTCCCAGCTACTGTTGGTGTGCACTATTTAAGGAGGGTAGTGTCTCTCTAAGCAGCTGCAAAATGTTGTACTATGCATGCTGAAAGGCAAAGCCATTGGCTGGCAAGAGGGAATGAGGGAATGAGGGTTAGGCAAATGGCAGAGCAGAAATCTCTCACCTTTTCTCCTTTCAAGCCCATCTGCAGTACCATTACCAAGACAGTTTTGGAGTTGGCTTCTTTTTTTTTTTTTTTTTAATTTTAATGTGATTGGTTTGGTTTTGTGGTTGCCTTTGGGGATTTGTGCAGTGCCAAGGCCATTGGTATTTGGCATTAGTTGAGACCTTCTATGGGTCTGTCTTGATGGTACCAGAAGATATGGACTGTTTGGGGTTGTTTGTTTGTTTGTTTGTTTGCTTGCTTGCTTGCTTGCTTGAATGGAGCCAGCAGACCTGCTTGCAAGCAGCTTTTAGCATCTTGGGAAGTTAGGGACCACCCATGGTGCCTCACACAGGTTTGTGGTAAAGTGTGGTCTCTTCTAAGTAACAGCAGGATTAGAAAAGCACTGGGCTGAGCACACACTTATTGGGCTGCCTAAAATGTCCTTCTACAGACAGATTGTGACAGATTTCACCTGGTGCTCGTTGTACATGGCTTTCTAATGGATGCACTGAGTTTGAAAATCTGCATGTCAGACATGTACAGCCAAACTGTACTGCTGCTGTGCTCCTACCATGTCCAGAAGTCCCTTCATGCAGAAAATAGTCTGGTCAGTACTGTCTTTTAAAACCAAATATTTGGCTGTACTTGTTTAATGAGCACTGGCCATGTTTTATTACACGTAAACTCAAAGAACACCACTCATCCCCTCAAAAAAATAAACAGCCAAACTGTACAGACTGGAAAAATTAGATTGTGCCCAGAGCTGTTATTAACCACCTCAGATGCCCCACCAGTCTCTGAAATAAGAACAAACAAACAAACAGAAGGCCTGCAGGCTGCCTGGTGTTTAACAAAAGAGGGGCAATTAATGAATTGGGTGTGAAGCTGTATTGTGATTTTTATGAAAAATTTTGGAAAGGGTGTTAAACTAATGGAATCCATAACATTTGGTACAGGGTTTACTGGTTTTCACATTCTTCTTACATTCTTAACTGTCTCATGTGCATCTAATGAACAGGAGAAACTTTTTGTGTAACACTTTCACAGTATCTTCATGGAAATGTGAACTATATATTATTTGGTTTCTATCACAGAATTATTAATGCTATGGCAGATGTAGTGTTTGCATATTCTGCTTTGTCATTAAAACCTTGCTGTGTGTATCTCCTTGATGGTAACGCCTTTCAAGCTGAGCAGTAGTGTGGCTTGCATGAAGACTTTAGGGTTTAACAAATGAGGAATACACAGGCTTGGGATTCAGAGGAGCTGATGCTCCGTCAGCTCTTCTGTGTTGATGGTGACGTGCTCCTGTCATGTTCACTCTCTGCACTTGAGAACTGCCTTTTGAGAAGCAAGAGCATCACGCTGGCTGAAATTGCTCTGGGGTCAATATCTTTATCCTTCTTCAGGGAAGGAACGTGGATCCTGCCATCGTCTCTATGGACCACAACGTATTTCCATTCCTTTTGTTTTAGGAACATAATTCCTATTGTTTGTTCAGGTTCTTTCCAGTCCAGAAAGTGGTAATGATAGGGCATGAAATGAGCTGTATAAAAGGCTGGACACTAATTCATGGGGCAGAAGTAGATACAAACAGTTGAATTTCTAAGTGCACTTATCTAGTTGGTTTTCTAGGTAGAGGGGGGATATCACTAGGGAAATAATGCTGATTTGTTTTGCTGTGAAAAGAATAACTGATATTGTGGCCTAATTATCTGAATTTCTGGAGTTGTATACCATCTGAAGAGTGATTTATGAGAAAAGTAAGGAATACTTCTCCTTTGTTTGAAATTGGTCTCCCCAAATATGCAGCTGTTGAACACGCAGAGCCAAGAAAAACAGATGCGGGAAGAAGAAACTGGAGAACATAAGAACATATAATAAAATAGATTATTCCATGCCCAGAAACCCACGTTTCTCCCATATATGATGGATATATAGCTTACACCAATATATAAAGACAGTATAAAGAGAAAGAGAGGGACAAGTGAGTTACAGCAGTGCAGTCCCTGGCACTCCATAGCTTTTATGGGGCTGCTGTGCCTGGATGCAGAGGGATTCTCTTTTACAGCATCCACTTTGTGTTCCACTTCCCTGCTGAATTTTCAGGAGTGTTATTTTGTTATTGATGTTGTTGGTGAATTGTGGTTTTAATTGATGGAGACCAAACATGGGGAAAGGAGCTTCTGGTGCCTCTTCTTGTCATTGTCATGGCTTTTTCTTGGTGCCTTTCTACAGTAAATCTACTCTTACACTTCTGACAGTGCAGCTGTAGCAACTGAGCTGATTGATTACATGTAGGTTCACACCAGTCTTTGAGAAAGCAAATCCATTTACATTTCTCAGGGAATGCGCTTTTTTATTGCATTTTTTTGACTTTCACCAGTAGCTGAAATGACTCTTAAGCTTTAATGACATTAATGCTGTTTTATGTATTGTATCTAATCTTTGATACACAGAACATCCCTAACAACTAATGGATTCAAGGTCTGTCCGTATGTAATTAATTCCTCTCTTTATGTTTTTAGGCTGGTGGAATAATGGAAAAGCATTTAATTAAGGGTATATTTGTGAATCTTCCCTGAGGCTGATTCATGCATAAAGCTTAGAAATGAGGTGCTGCTCAGCTAGTAACTTTTCAACAGGATCCCTTCCTTTCAGCAAAGAGACCTCTTGTTTTGAGGTAGTAATTGCCTCTTCCAAGTATTTGGCCAAATCAAGTACTGGTGCAGATCAGCACTGCTTCATTGCCTGCAGCAGAGTAATGCCCATTCCCAAAGCCTAAGGCTTTAATTGAGTGTTTGCATAGAGGCAACCTTGTCACAAAGTAATAGGAAAGTTTTACTTGATTTTATGTGACTGGCACTGTTTGGTTGTTTGGTTGGTTGTTTTCCAGAATTTAAACTACTTGACAAAATCTTAAAATGTGTGTGTGGCACTGTGGTTTTTGTTGTGTGGGGTTTTTTAAATATTCTAGTAAGTCTTCTTGATATCTATGTTGAGAGACTTATTACAGTGGCATGCTGGAAGAGAGGTAGGCACAAAACTCTGTGCCATTTCCAAAACTTAAAATAAAAAAATGGTTTTACCTGATTTATCCTGTTGGTACATGTGGTTTTGCTTAAGAGAAAAAAACAAACCCAAACAAGAAAAACATACAAACAAACACCAACCCCCCAAAGCAGAGTACAGCAAAAATATTACAACTCAGTGGGAGGCATAATACAGATTTGCTTCATGTAGTAATGCCTTTGATTTCTTTTTCTTTCATGTGTGGTGCTATCATTTATAATGCTAGTTTTTGTTTGCATGTCTCTAACTATGGTGTTTACTCCCAGGAATTTTTTTGTGATGGCTGATTGCCCCAAATAAAGGATGGCTAGATAACCTCATCTTTAGCTAAAAGAGCTTGGGTTTTTTAAGTAGAAAAAATACAATTATTGTTAGAATACAAAAATCAAATATCTTCACCCAGTAACCTGCAGAGGGAATAAAAAGAAATGCGACCTTCTGTAATAATTTGCAGCCCAGTATTCACAATCTCGTTGAGAAATGTGATTCTTTTTATTGAAATGCAAACTAAAAATGCATTTAACTCTGCTTGTTTTTTCCTACTTACAATATCTTCAGAGACACAGTAAAGTAGTATTAACTTAGAGGCTAAAGACCTAATAAAAGACATGGTTTCCATTTTACACACCAGAATCTTCACCCAGAATAAAAATTTGGGCCGGTTTAAGGAAACATGTCGGTAAGTGAAAAGTGACACCTGCCAGAGATGTGACTACTGTCATCATTTTGATGTATATTCCACAGTCATTCCCTCTGATATCCTATATGCACACCAAAGATTTTTCTAAATCCCTGATAAAAACATACATAGAGTCACTGGAAGGCATAAAATCCAAGTAGAGATTTTGTTGTTGGACCCTCCTCTAATTTCATCAGGTGTATGTGTTTTCATTGCAGACTTGTTAAATTACTGTGCCACCCCAGTTACTTTTATATTCCAAAGTTGGTGTTTTATATAAAAAAGGCAGTGCTGATACACTGAAAAATGCATTTTTCTGTTTGCCTGAGGTTCTGCAATCTTTCAGCATCTCACAACTGTAGGAAAAAAGTAGTGCCATAAGGAATAGAAGTTATGAAATCTGATTTCCTATAGCTTTGTGCGAAATGTGTGCATTTTCTTGTGTCCATTAAATTAACATAGGAAATTTCCCTCTGCAGGAACAGTATCTTTCCTCTGCCCTACCATCCGTACGTGTACAGAACTCGATCAGACAGTGTTTTTATAACCGCTACCCTTCTGTCAAAACCTCATTGAAATTGCTCTGGAAAACTGGAAGTTATTTTGCAAGATAGACAAATGGATAGAAGCACCTGTACAGGCAGTTGTATAAAGTGGCTTCCTTAGGAAGGTGGACTGATAAAAAGAACTGACTTGCTTAATTCCATCTGCTCTGACTATGCTGGAGCAGATAACCTGTGCCTCTGTTTGTCACGGAGGGAGGAAGCGAGAGCAGCCCCTTTATCGCCAGATTTGATTTGCTGCAACTCAGAAGTGTTGTTCTGCTTCTAGGAGATCTCTGAATGGATTTCATTCTGCAGTGGTATCAGCTGGAGGGTGATTGATTTGGTTGCGCTCTTTTTCTTCCCTATTGTGTAAGAGTCGTGGAGATTTCAAAAAATGTTTCTTTTATAGCATTAGCTGAAAGGCCAGGGGAAAAAAATAAAAATCAACAGCATGTCCCCTCTCAATCCTTTTCATCCACCCACCAGTAAAATCCAGGGAAGCTGATTTGCTGTGCTTCGATTTTGACTATGTATTTTTCTTCAAATTGCTAAGCTTTCATTGTTGTTGATATTGCTTTAGAAATGGGAAATGTAGTATTACATTTTGAAACTTCAAAATATACATAGAGTGGAAATTTTGTGAATTTAAAAATATTCCACAGCTACAAGGGTGGTCAAAATGCTGCCCTCCTGGGTAGATGTCTTGTTCCTTTGGATCCATATTTTCTGATGTCTGGTGAGGTTCTGTAGCTCATCTGGTCAGAGCCTGGTGCTAATAATGCCAAGGTCATGGGTTTGATCCCTGTATGGGCCATTCACTTAGGAGCTGGGCTTGATGATACTTGTGGGTCCCTGCCAACTCAGAATGTTCTATAATCCTAATTATAAATAAATACATATATAAAAATGCTTGGCCGTTCCAGTATTCAGGCTTGGTCAGCCCTTCTCTGAGGAGCATCTGTTGGGAAGTCTAGGGAGAAAGTGTGTATCAGGATGGTTTTCCCTTCCTCTCCTTTTCCCCCTTAGTTTTCATTTCTCTTCCTGTAAGGGAACATCTGAGGCTCACAGGTTTGGGGATATTTGAATAAATGAGAGAGGCTGACATCACTATCTTTTATATTGACAATGACTACATAAATCTGTACTTCTAGAATACCTAACGGTCAACTAAGCTAAACAGATTGCCCAGAGTAGCTGTAGCTTGTTTGAAATAGCTTTTTATCCATCATTTATACTCTTGAGAAAGTTTTTTTTAGTGGAGTTGGTACGGCAAAGGTCAGTTTAAATTCAAAAACAAACAAACAAGCAACAAAACAACAAAAAGCCTATGCATGGAGAAGATGATGATGCTTATCAGAAGTTAGTTAAAGAATCCCAGGGGCAGGGACACCTTCCACTAGACCAGGTTGGTCAGGGCCCTCTCCAGCCTGGCCTTAAACACTTTCAGGATTGAGGCATCCACAGCTTCTCTTAGCAACCTGTGCCAGTGCCTCGCCACCCTCACAGTAAAGAGTTGCATCCCCCATATGTACATACCTGTATATTTCTTCTCCCTATGTATCCCCCCAGATACAAATACGGGTGCTAGGAAGGTAAAGTTTCATGCCAAAACCTTGGCCCTTGATGACATTGCCCAAGTGGGGTCTTCTGAGATGAAAAGTATTTGTGTGTGAGATCTGATCTATTTGCTCTGTCTGGTTACTCAGCAGCTAGACTTGGGGAAGGAGTGTGCAGTCTAAAAGAAACTGTTGACAAACAAAAGAAAAAACAAAGAGATTTATACTTTTATACAGGGGCCAGAGCTCTGCGTGTGTTCTGACAGGACTCCTGAAACTGAAATTTCTATGGCAAGACACGGGTGCTGATGGGGCCCTTCAGAGCCATCCTGGGCACTCCCGCTGCCACCACCCCTCTTGCCCCTCCACTGCTGTGGAGGTGGGAGTTGCCTGCCAGCTGTGTTTCTTCATCTCTCTTTAAGGCTACCCTGCTGGTTTGGTCAGCTGACTTGTGCCCCTGCTTGAATTAATTTCTGCTATAAAACGGAAAAGCTGGCTATGAAAATTTTTGGGTTTTAACTTTTGTCTTTCCTGTTTAGAGCACGCACTCAGGTAGCTGTTTCTCCTGGTGGTTCTGACGCACGGCACCTCTGGATCCTGCTCCTGTCTCTGCTCCACAGGGCTGGGGAACAGCCAACAACAGCCCTTCAGAGACAGCCGGGCACTCTCTGAGACTTCTCATGATGAATAGTCTTTGTCTGATGCTTGTGATGGCCTCAGGCAACTCTGGTTGCTTCTGGGTCTTAGAGCTGCTTAAAGATCTCTGCTGGAGCCTCCAGGCCCTGCATTAGACAGCAGCTGATCCCCCTCAAAGCTGCCATTAATTCAGACTTCTGGAGCTGTGATGGACTTGGGCGGGCCTGTCTCGCTCTTGGCTAGGGGAATTGGTGTTGTCCAACCAGCAGACACCTTGCCTGGCTGCAGTTGAAACTTTTTACTGGAGCAGCTTTTTTGGAATGGTTCACTGACAGCGGCAACTGCTTCTGTCTTGTTCCTCCATTAAGTGAAAAATGCTGGTGTGGTAGAACAGCATTCCTGTGTCAGTGAGGGCCTCTTATGGAACTGTTTCAGACTCTGTAGATGGCTTGCTGGAAGGAGTTGGCTGAGGAACAGTTGTCCCAAGCTGACTGTGACAGCCAGAGCTGTCCTGATGGATGCTTTGTGCAGCATTGCATCTGTGGGGCTGAGCCTGGTCCCCTCCACTACCTGCCATGTGCAGGGCCGGGATGACACCACCACACCATCGGTGATTTTAGAGATTGAAGCAGCAGCAGTTAGCTCTGGATGATGGGGTACCACCAAGGTTCTTATCTGGTTGGTTTTGTTTACTCCTAATGCTCAAGTACAAGAGATGGGAATCACCAGGAGTTACGCTAAGCATCTCCTATAATAACTTTCTTATTGGATCTAAGCCTTGCAAGTATTTTCCACTCCATTCCTGCCTTGTCTTCAGTCCTGTAAGAGCTTTGTGCTTCACCCAGCTAAAACCTTTCCGGGTCTCATGTGTGGTGAGAGTCCGTAACCAAAAGCATGCTTTAGACTCACAGGCTATAGTATGTATATGTCAACTTCAGCTACATGTGTGCCTTTCCCTTTAGATGTTCCTGGGCAGCTGGTGAGGGTTCCCTGAAATGGGATCTTGATGATAAAAATATTTTTAAAAAAACCCCCGAAAACAAGAAAAAACCCCAGAAAATTTGCATGAAGAGTGCAGTAGGCGAACTGTCCTAGTTAATGACCTCTCTGAGAAGCTTATCAAACAAACACTGAAGAGTCTTTGAACTTGCCCTTAACACAGGCATTGATGTTGGGCTCATCAGTGCTGCAGAATTACAGTAGACTTCAGGGAATTGTTTATCACTGCAATCCTCAAAAACAGAATGACTGGAATGGTTAGAGGCAAACACCAGCCATTTTGTCCTGGCATGTGCTGGGCTTTCAAACACTTGAGATGATGAAAGCTGTATTCTGTCTTGCTTTATGGATGTTGTCCTGCCTGCTATCATCTTTAAGCATCTGGGAAATAGCATTGCATTTAGATGGACCAACTCAGGATTTCTAAATAAAATAAAAATAATTTCCTGCATTTTATTCTGAAATTTTTAATTTTTTATTTCCTCTCAGAATCTGTGGCTGCACAGGTGAGGTACGTCCAAACTGATGTGCCTTGCGGCTTGGTTTCTACCACCTTGGGGCCTCTTTGGCTCTAGGCTTTTGTGAGTCCTTTACCGAAGCGATCTTTCAAAAGAAAAAGCACTGAACTTTGAGCTTTATTAGAACTCAACAACATCACTGTATTCTTCTCTGTAACCGAACATTAGTGGGGAGAATACTTAAAAACTGCTCTTATAAATTGCTTTTGTTTTCAGAACTTTCTGAAATTAATTCACTGATCACTGATCCTTCCACATCTGGAGTGCAGCACTGCTGACAGACAATTTTTTGAAGGCGAAACACTGGCACGCTTGATGTTCACACTTACGTGCCTGAGATGTCTTTGCTGTAAACATTGTGGCTGGACTATTACAACATGGACCTGGAAAGACAAGGAGAAGCTCATTACAAGAGGTGACACAGGAGGAACAGTACCCTCCTTTCTGAAAATGGAGAATTTTATGATCTCCCTCCTCCTGTGTGATTAGTCATTGGGAGAGCAGCTGTTCACCACGTACTGGGCAGCTTTCCAGCAGTGTGACATTATTGACATGCCCCAATCATCACCCATTTCTGCCTACACTTCTGTCTTACATGCTTGAAATGTTCCTTTTGTCAGCTTTTGGGTTGACAGGAGGCTGGAGCCCGTGTGAAAGTGAGATGAGAGTACTTTTACAACAAACAAGACTTCTCGTTTCATGTGTCCTTACTGCAGTTCTCTTCTTTCACTGGGATTACACTTGAGTTAGCAAAGCCAGCAAGGGGCTCCCTCAACCTGGGGATCAAGTTGCAATGTAAAATTTTTGAATTAGGCAATTCTGGGTTAAATAATCCTCAGCCACTAAAATAAGACTCGCATCTTTTTTTCCAAGAAGGTGGGTTTCTAAGTGCTTGGATGCTGCTGAGCGACTGAAGGAGAGATTCCACAGATAATCTTAACATTTTTGTATGGTCTCCTGAAATAATATCTGTCATCCCTTTCCCCTCCAAGGGGGACATCACTGCATCTTAGTGGAAGGGTTTTTCAAAGGGTTATGAAAATATCTCTTGCACTCACTGAAATGTGACTGACTCACTTGGAAATAAAACCTATGCTAGGGAACCGTAAGAAACAGATGAGCTATGGCTGTCCCAGATTTTGGATATGCTCTTTGGTCTCTCTTTGCACTTCAAAAGCATTATGTAATTGTCAGAATTAATCAATGAGTTACGCTTATATGGAGAAAACTAAAACAGAAAGGTTAGTTGCTTGAGAGCAAAACCAAAAAACAAGCAATAATCCTTTTCTTCTTAGTTCCACAGTAGACGTATTTGATAGTGTTGTGGCTTGTTATCTTCCTTCTTATTCCAAAGGAGGGGGATGTCTCTTCGTCCCTGGTGCTGCACTCCCACAGACACGAGTGGGGCTGGCTCCCTTTGAGCAGGGCTGCTGTGGTCAGAGCCTGAATGATCCCCCGGGGCCTCGAACCACTGGCAGGGAGGAGCAACTTACGACCCTGCGGGGAAAAATGGTGATAAACAGTATACTCCAGCCGCTGGTTCTTTCACTGCTCCCTTGAAAAATAAGGATTAATAAAACAGCAGAAGACTGGCATATTTAGGTTTTGGGTTACCTTGTTTTTCAGCATCCCGGCAGCTCCGTAGCTGCTCCTGAGAGCTTCAGTATCAACTGGACAATCAGTGCTCAGAGAAAGGAGCTTTATGTTTCCTTCAGTGTTAAAGGACAAGGGCTACCTGCCTCGCCGGCGAATGTGATTAATTGTCACTTGTCTGGAGGAGAGGAGTTATGGCCTGCTGGCTTTTCAGACTGCCTTGTCTGCCTTGCCTCTCCTACAAGGCTATGGAAAGGAGTGGAGGTGAGGATATTGTAGAATTTGTCAGTATGATGCTGATATACAGTGAAGTGCATGAGTATCTATATACTTCTCCTTTTTGAACTGATCTGCATCCACAAATAAGCAGATTACAATAAAGCATGGGGTAAATCTCCTAATTTTTTCACAGAGAAGAGCAGTCATGAAAAGCAGATCAGCTTCCAAAACTGCTCCTTTGCCAAATGCAATATTTCTGTATATACACCAATGTGGTCCAGCGCTGACATCCTAATAGCAATGGAACAAAATTGTCTTTTAATGCCTGTGCTTATTCCTTATTCCCTCAATAGCTGCTCAAGACATGACTCTGCTGATAAGCATTCATGAGGTTTTGTTTAGAAGAATTGTTTTCTATGTTCTACCTGTGGGACAGTCTGAGGAAAGAGGTTCTGGAAACAGTAACGCTGCCATTTTACTGAAAATCTCAACTTTTTTTAATATTTAATTTAAAACTCCTGTAAAATTATTGTGTTAAATAAAAAAAAAATAAGCTAGTGAGTTTTTGTTACTTATTTGAAAAATGGAAAGAAGACCCTCTGAAAGATTCTCATCCTTCTCATCATATGAAATTCTTATTTTTGCTGCTTATTTAAGCACAGAAAAGTCATAACTTTTATAACTAGTAGTATCTGGATTATGCCCCAAGAAGTCAAAAATATAGTCCTAGCTGTGTTATAGGCCTATGTCCTGATAATGGTGATGATCACAGTCATGTTTTTATTTGGGGGGGTTGTGGGAGACAGGACTGTAGTGAGGCATTTTAAAACCAGAGGTGGGCTCCCCATTGGGTCCTCCCCACTCCAAACTTTTCTCCTGCTCTTAATTTTCACATTATGATTGTTTTCTTTTTCTGTGTGTCCTTCTTAGCCTGCTCTCCTGACAGCCCAGCTGGTACTGTTCATAATTGGCAGGCCATTCAGGGCTTAGACAAAAATAGCTGTAAATTAAAACACGATTGACTGACCACTCTCTCCCCTGCCTTGCACCTTCTGTAGATACTTCTATGTGTGGAAAATGAGTGGGAAATTATATCATTTTGTTCTAGTAAGATTTTATGCGTGCTTTGCAGGGATGTAAAGGAGTACAGACTGGTACTGTATAGACACAGAGCCAATAATTTACATTAAGGCTTGTGTGCTAGTTCTTCCTTTGGTTCACACTTTCCACTTTTTGCGCATTTCATTAATTTTAATTATTTATAATATTAATAATAAATCAGTCTTCCTTCTACTGTGTCCCAGGGGAACCCTATCATGAAAGTTAAAAATTAGGTATGTTATTACTGTATCTGCTAAGCATTAGAAGCCAGATTATTCTAGATAGTGATATCTGGAGATTATGATGATAATTTTAGATAGTCATTCACCTAGATAGTGAATTGGAATTGAAAGAGGGGTGGAGGGTGTCAAGCTATTACAAGGTCTGTAACAGCATCTCTGGAAACCTCAATGGTGATTTAATAATGAAAAAAAGACTCTAAAAGCATTTTAAAAAAAATAATAAAATCCAAAACTTATGATGGTCCATACCTGTAACAAGACTGATTAATAAAATACTTTTGAAATGCTAATTATTAAGATAAAAGGCAAATAATTAGTCTGTGTAATTATTAACCGACTTTCAGAACTGACCTGACAGCTGTTTCCTGTGTTTTGGAAAAGATGATGGGCAGAGGGAGAAGGCTGATCCACCCTTCCTTAGTGGCAGACACATACTGGGAGGTGGAAAGCCCACAATGGGTGCTGCAGGTCGGATAGAAAGGAAGGCAGGCAGGTAAGTGTGTTCATATTGAGTGAATGGAAGACATGCTTAGGTGTGACCCAATCTAAATCACCTCCTCCTCTGAAAAATGAAAAGTTCTGGGAAGTTTTGGCATGGTTTTGGCGTCTGTTTTGTTGGCTGTGTGGGGTTTAGAGACTGTACCTCGCTAAAAGGGCAGTTCTTCTTGTAGCAGGTTTACAAAGGAGCCCATGCCCAGTGTTCTGGTCTAGCATCTGTAAATGGGGTCACAGTTCTCCTAAGTCTACAGGTTGGTAGAGCTTTTGCAGTAATGGCTTTCCTTAGAGCAGGCATCCAATTTCTCTGAAATCCTTTTAGGTCCAGTTGACCCAGGAGAAGGAATTCTTAGCAGGAGTTCTCTGTTCCTCCCCCATCCAGTCATTGTACAAACAAGAACTCAGCCTCTATGAGTAAATTACTGTGTTTGGTTTAAATGTCTTCAGATTTCAGCAAGTTCAAGATGTGCAGTCAGACTTGTTTAAATTTTCCCTTCCCCTCTCCCATGAACTGTTGCTCAGAAAAGAGTTTCTGGGATGAGTTTTGACTAGCTTCTGACTTTGCATATACTTTTTTTCCTACGTGCTTTCTGGCATATTTGTTATATTCACGGAGTAATTGCTGTTCTGTACCACATGGAGACCTTGATCTGCCACTGAAGCAAATACAGTTCCTGTGTGAAGGCAGAAGCTTCCCTTTGAAGGTTGTCACAAAGCTCCTACTCTTGCAGAAGGTAATAGATTTCAAAGCCATAAGGAAAGCTGTCAGAGGGATCAGGCTGAATATTGCCCTAAGGCACATGGATATCTGTTTAATTTTTTTCCTTTTTTAATTAATTAATACAGACTAAAGCTTCTCAGGACTTGGAATGTTAGGAGTATCTTCGAAGTGGATTTGTTGGCAGAGGCTAGAATGCAGGATCAAAGATGCATAATGGATTCTTTGCTGTATGGCCCAGCCTCAAAGAACCTGGACTCATCTCACAATGCAGAAGTTGATGGTGATCTTTTGATTTTCTTTGTGTCATCTATTGTGAACACCTGTCAGACCTCTGCTGTGACTGGTTTTGTTGAGCAGTGCTTAATGCCTAGTTGACTGACTTATCATAACACTGAAAGTAAATATGCTATGTTTGGGTTATTTTGAACCAAAAGCCCATTTTAGGATGTAGTTAGCTTCACACGCCTTCCTTGTTGCAGAAGAGGATGGAATTTGAAAATGTGTGCCTTTTAAATAGAAAAAGAGAGTTTGTGTGTGTTGGACAGTAATTCCTTTTATTTCTTTGGGGAGTACACGAGACTGCAGAACATGAGAGTGTTGTGGGACTGCAATAAAGGGTGGAAAAGGAACTAATGTTTTGCAGGGCCCTGTTGGAAAGCTGATGGCTGACTCACTCTGCAGCTTTTCTTCCTTTCACAGTTTCTGATCCTGGGGGAACCAGCCTAGGTTCTCCCCAGGTTTGTGTTCGGAGTGCAGGCACACACCAGCATGTTGACAGGCAGCTGTAACCAAGCTCTCCATAGGGTAAACCAGAACAGAACCTGAAGAGCTGTCTCAGAGGAATGGGTGGAGGGATCTGTGAAAATGGATGGGCAGAGGAACTGGAGGGAAATGACTCCTATGAGTTCCTCATTACCACTCTTCTGACTTTTATATATGTTTTAATGGGTTGCTCTTAGTCGTGGTGAGCCTGTTGTGTTGGCTCTGGTGCTTTTGCCTTTCCCTGCATGGTAGGATGCTTGCTGAAACAAGGATGAGAGATGGGGAAAATATGTTCATGTTGTTTGGTAGTGGGTGAATACCTGAAGTGATTCCAGGTGAACCACCTTCTAGACTGCTGCCACACCTGAACTAATTATCTTCACAGAGATATTTTTATTTACTGTGAGGAAGTCCCCAGAAGTTGTGCTGTCTGTGTAGGAAGAAGACAGCAACCCTGTCTGTAACCCCTTTCTCACACTCATTTTCTGTTAGAATTGTTGTTGTCTGTATTCTCTATTCTAGGTAGTATTGAGAGCAAACTGATAATTGTTGCTTTGGTAAGCTGTTGGTACGATCACTTTTTTCTAGGTTAAATGATTTATGATGCTTTACCACAGCCTCATAAACAGGAAAAGCCAGCCTAAAGACAGACGAGAGATACTAATTAGAGAATGATAGAAATACAAATTTAAAGCAGCCACAGTAAGGCAGAGAATTTAAACAAAAGAGCGTCCCTTTTATTACAACCTAAGCCTTAATTACATATCCTAAGTCCTCTATTATATCCTGAATTTAATTGCGGAAAACAGGGGATGGGAAAACTAAGCCTTCACAGCCATATTTGGCAGAAGCTCCAGAATAAGATTTGCCATTAGAGGAGAAAGTAGGAAGTGAGCCCTCATGAGGAGCACCTGGGAGACATCAGGATGCTTTAACTTGGCCAAGAGGAGATGAGGAGAACTTGGAGTTCCTGCCACCATGGAATGGGACAGAAGTAAGTTGGTGAGTACAGGCTGGATGCCCCGTGAAGTAGCTAAGGGAGAAGGTGATGGTCAGATATGACCTGGTGATGTACTTTACTGTTTTGTCTTTTTAAAAAAAAAGTTTAACTCTGCATTGGTGGTGTGAATTCTTCACAGGATGGCTTAACAGGCTCCCAAATTGTTTGTCAGCTACCAGGAATGATGTTTTCTTGAGTATATGTTCAAGGAATTGTTATTTTGAGGGATTGGTAGCACCAGATGTTGATCTTGCAGAAGGAACATATTTAGTAAATTATGAAAGTATACAGAATGCAAGTCCTTTACTTCTCAGTATTAAATGATAGAAAGATTTCTCTACTTCTTGTGTGGATCCTCTCCTGCAGACTTACTTTGTTTCATTACTTCCCATCCTCCCCAAAGTGGTCACTGAGGAGGGACGTGTCCTGCTTCAGTTGGTGTACAGGGCTGTAATCAGCCCTGTAAGCTGGTTTTTCTTCCAGGGAATCCTGGACTTCATATGTTTTCCTAGTTTATTTTTCTTTGTTTCCAAATACACTGGATTGTCTAGCTAGTCTAAATTGCGTGTGTTCATTAAGTCTGACTAATGAAAGCATCCCTTTTTCCTCTCGGCTTAGTACAGACAATACAAAGAAAGCCATAACCTAGATAATCATGAAGGCTTAAACCCCCCCAGTTCATTTACTAAAAGTAGATTCCTTAAAAGTTTCAAGAGTTTGGATGGGTTTTTTGGTTTGGCTTCTTTTGTGCGTGTGCGTGTGTGGTTTCTGAGACAGAGTTGCCTTTTAATTAAAAATAGGCGGAATTTTTTCCTAACAAAGAAAAATGCACTTATCTAGCCACCTTTGGTTAATATTTTCAATTCTTGCTTCAAATAATGGGAGTCCTACAGATTTTCTGAATAAAATCATTAAGTATTTTGCATAAGAGTATTTTCTAATTGCATTCTATAACCTGAACACCCAGAAAGATGATAGATATTAGTGGACAGTCTATATTAAAGACTTAATATGTGTCCATAGTATCTTAATATTTCAATGCTTAATATTATCCACCTATATTATCTCTATAGGTGGAAAATTGTCATCTGTTCTCCCTTTTCTACAGATGAAGTGGCACACAGAAACAATTAGATATATCCCTTCCTACTTGTTTTTAAAAGCACCAGGGCCCAAGTTCATGCAAAAATAATACGGCAGTGTTTAGGCATAGATCACATTCCTCTTTCCTCAGCTGAAGTGCCTGCAAAGGGGATTTTGAAAGCTTCATACCACGAGAAAAAACTTCCTGTGGATGCTTTCCCTCTGTTGCTTCCAATGGGATTTTGGTAGGTGTTGTTCATGGTCTCCTTTAGTAGCAGCTTATGTGAAGCATGGAATTGCTTGGGGAGAGAGCAGCTAGTGAGCGACTCACAAAACAGTGTGTGTGGGAATGGAAGGAGGTCTCTATCTCCATTTTAAGTTCTGTGGGTTGTTGTGCTCTCTATTCCGAGCTGACAGAGGCACTAGATAAGTCTCCATGCAACTGCATTCCCAACTTTGCTGAAAGTTTGTGATTTTTATTCCCAGCATCCAACCAGGAAAACAATTTGCCTCCGTTGCCGCTATCTATTCACGGACAATCAGGGAGTACAGTTGGATTTTTTACCCATACAGAACTAAAGCTAGGACTTGGGCTTATTGTAGATAAAGAAAATGATAAATTCTTCTGTGCTTGCATTATACAGTTTTCATATCTGCAGTGTAAAACATACCAGCAGCTGGGACACTGCAAAACCTGGGCTGTTTTCTTGTATTCAGATGCTTCTGCCTTTTTTATTTAAATGCACAGTTTTGCCCTCAGTATGGGATTTCTTTGTCAAAAACACTGGGGTGAAGAGCCACACAGCCCTCACCTTGTGAAAGAGCTTTAGAGCAAGCTGCTGCCGTGTTCTCCTGGACTGGGGGACACAAAGCTCTCTGGCTGGCACCTCTGAGAAAAGAGAGTGTGTCTCCACATCTCTATCTCCTTTGCATAATCTGTGATATTGGAATTAAGTTTCATGACATACTAACACTTTGAAGCTGAGTTAATATATTGTGTTGTACGATACATTATGTATGACTTGGGCATCAATTGTGCTGCAGCATCAGCAGTCACAGACTAGAAAACGTCTCTTTCAGTGACAGAAATCCTAAATAATACTGAAACCAAATTCTGTCGGCATAATTTTATTTTGTATTCCTTGTCCCATTACAGCATTTCTTACTTGCAAAACCACTCATGTTCAAGCCATCTAGCTTCCTTTTCTCTCCTCCACGTACTTGTCACAAAGTCCCGGTTCCACATCTTTCCTATTACAAATATTCCCATGGCGTTGCACGGTTAATTTTAATTTGTAATATCAGAAGTGCTAGGATTACATTAGCTTTGCTGAGTCTGGGCACTACGATGTGAAGAAGAACAATGATGAGCATTAACATTTATAACAACGATGTGTTGCAAAGAAGAGTAAGAAACAGAAAGAAGACAAACCCCACTGTGTTTTTCTCTTCTTGCATATTCACATATCGTGCTCCCAAACTGAGCTAAGATAGAGCTTGTTTTGTCAGAAGCTGTCTTGTGAACTGTACATTGGTCTGACATTGGATACAGTATATATCTATATATATAGAGGCATATATGCAGTCACAGGTTTGTTGCTCTTAATATAACTCATCTTAAGCCTGATTACTTTGCTTCAAAATTAGACTTGTAGAACGCATTAATTATGGACATATCCCCAGACAACATGGCTGTCCAGGGGGGGATTTCTGCCCTTAGCTCTGATTAGTGTTAATAGGAGCTACCCATGTAAACTCCTGGAGGACCAAAGGAGAAATAATTTTCTGCTAACTATGTTTTTTTGTTTAGGGTATAGAACAATGCTAAAATGTTCCAGGAGGGAATTGGTAGAGTGCCTGATAGTGCCAGTCTGAAACCTTTCCTCTCTTTACCTAAGTACTGTAAATATTCCTATATACAAGAGCACATAGGGATGGAACAAGGGGGAATGGGTTCAAATTGAAAGAGAGCAGGTTTAGATTAGATTAGATATTAGGAAAAAAATCTTTACTGTGAGGGTGATGAGGCACTGGAACAGGTTTCCCTGAGAAGGTTGGGATTCCCCATCCCTGGGAGTGTCCAAGGCCAGGTTGGCTGGGGCTCTGACCAATCTGGTCTAGAGGAAGGTGTCTCTGCCCATGGCAGGGGGACTGGAATGAGATGATCTTTAAGGTCCCTTCCAACTCAAGTCATTCTATGATTCTCTGTGATGGATTCTGGAACTGTTAGAAGCATATCACAGTACTGTACACAGCATTATATATTTTAAAGTTTATATATAAAATGATAGTCCTTTTTTGTTTGGTTGAGGTTTTGTTGTTGTTGTTATTTTGGTTTTCTAACCTGAATGAGACATTTGGGAATACCTTTTCTTTTGTTTTTTTCCCTGGAAGCACTGGACTGAGGAATGCTACTATTATATAAATAATGTCTACGTGACCTGATGTTGTATGCCCTAATTATCCACTTGACATAATTCTCCCACCTTGAATTTCTCGGGCAAAAAATAATCTCATTGGAATTAGCAACAGGAACAATTTTCAGACAGAGGGGGTGGCTTGTGCTAGAAGTTAGATAAACTTAGAGATTATTGGGCCTGTGTTGTCTGAGACTTCTGGGCTCTCTTAGTGGAAGCTAAGCATATAATAATTAAAATAGTTTCTTAGTGATGGAGAATTTACTGCATCTTTTGACAATTCATCTCAGTAGCTAATTATACTTAAAACGTGTTTTTTATCTTCAGATTGAACTTGCAAATATTGGATTCTGTTGTGTGTCTCCCCACTAATTTAGAGTCTTATGAAATATCTTCTTCTTGTCTAGTCCCTTAAAGATTATAATCTTCTCTTTGAAGCAAAATACATTTAGTTCAATGTCTCACTGGAAGGAGTCTTTTTTTTTTTTTTCCAGAACAAAATCATTCTTGTTGCTCTTCTCAGCTCTCTTTCCAAGCTTATTTATTTTTATTTATTTATTTAAATTAAAGGTATGATAGTTTCCCAGAGGCTTTCCTGCTTTGTTACCAGAGACATTATGGTTTCCTGTGCACGTCTGCAGCTGCCCCTAACTAAGCAAATGGCACAGATCTTCGTGCCTGCCCCCAAGGAGAGAGGTCTGACACCCCTGAGCTGAAGGAAAGAGCAGGCAGGTGCCATCCAGAATCCAGCCTAAAGGTTTTATTGTCTAACACCATTCAGAAGCCGTACCCAGGAATAAAGCAGGATCTCTTCCAAACGATCGTGCCTATTCTTAGCAACAGCTAAATCTTATGATCATGATGGTAGGCCCGTGTGACTGGAGGGCTGTGTTCCAGGGCGGAGGTGATAAGGAATGCATAATGCCTGCCTTATCATGCGGGGGCTCCTCGAGGAGGAGAAGTCACAGCTTGCTGGATACACAGAGGGAAATAATAAGGTGTAACACAGTTGTAGCTGTGCCAGCTGCTCTGCAGTCATAGCAGGGCAAAAGTACTCCTACCCAAAATGTGGTAACAGAAGAAAAGTAATTGTGTCATTTCCTGTCAGTCCGCTCTCTGCAAAGAATGCAAGTCAAACTCCAGGATTAGACGAGTGGTGATGCTGACAAAGCAGTGCCCTGAAGGTGTTTTTGGGGGTAAACAAATACATACAAATAAGAAAAGTCATGGGCTTCTCTCAGGGAACAGTGGGAGCTGACCATCCTCATCCAATCACTTCCAAGTCCTGCTAGCCCAGCCTCATGCAAGGGAGTGCTTTGATATCACTTCACTTGGTTTATTCTTTACCCACCTGACTCGCTAGACTAGTTGGAAATTTCCTTTTTTGTATCATGAAAATGAAGGAAAACTGGGTCAGGTGTGTGTGAGGGTGTCTCCCCCATCATATGGAAAAGAAAAAAAAAGGAAGGGAAAAAAGCTTACCAGAGAGGCATGGAAGGAAATTCATGTTGAAAAGATCATAGTGATGGACAATAGGAAGACTGTGATCCCTCTGTCAGAGGATAATTTCTTTCTAACAGGCTGTAACAAATGTTATACTTCCAAGTATTTGTTTTATTCCAGTTGCAGATGAAGAAATGTTCAGGAAACCTTTATTTCTAACTCTTCTTTTGCTGCTCCATTTTGTTATGACAACACAGACCTAATGGGGCATTACCAGGATCTTCCAGTACTGCTCTGTCACTTGGTTTTGTTACAGTAAATGCATTCGGGCATCTTCAGCTTTTACTGTTGGTACAGAAATAATTAAAGCATCTTATGTGGCCTCTTTCTTGAGGTTTTCATTTGATGTTTAGGTAGGTGTCTGTTCCTGATCAAAGATTTATTTCAGTGAAGGACAGGGCACAAATGTCTTCTCTTCAAATTTGCTGGGCTGTGCATGTTAGCATATTTTATGCTGAAATACACAGAAGCCAAGCACTGACACTGCTCCAAAGTAAAACTGGTAGCAAAAAGCTGTGCAACTATAAAACTCATGACACTGTCATAAAGCATGGCTTTTTAGTGTTGATGGGCTGACACTTTCCTACTATTTCATCTTTTTAGCTGATTTATTAAGTAAGGTTGAATGTCGCTGAGGGCTGAATTACTGTAGGTATCATCTCAAAAAGTGATCTCTGCAAAGACAGGCCTCAGAACATTGCCTGATTTCTGTATTTAGCTCTGGTTATTACAACTGATCACTCAGAAGAGAGCACATAGCAAATATCCACAGTATTCAGAAGGTGCATGAAGTCTAAGTTGATGTAGGTTTTTTTGTACTCTTTAACATTTAATGTAATCCTGTCAAGCTGGGTAGTGGTTTTTATTTTTTGGGCATAGGAAAGTGGGGAAAAAACCCTCACACCATGCTCTAAAGCCTCATTAACAAAGAACTTTACTCAAGGAGGAGATGTTAATAAGTAATGAAACAAAGGCTCTTTTATGGAGATTAAATGTCCATGTGTCGAAGTACAAAGTTCATGTTGCAAAGTGCAGCTGTTCCCCTGCTCGCAGCCCCAAAGCCCGGGTTCAAAGTCTGCCAACTTTCCTGTCATGGAGCTGACCGGGGCAAGGTCCGGCCGAGGTTCAGAGGTCAGTGGCTGAAGCCTTGCTGGCCCCGTGGCCCGGCTGTCTGACACGCTCGGGATAAGCAACAGTTGGCTTAAGGTTATAAGTACAACCAGCAAAAACTTCCCGTTCCCTTTTCTGATGTGTCAGATTTCATTAAAGAGGAAACATTTTGGAGGGAGTCGCTGAAGTGTTTAAAAATAATGTGCTGCATAATGGAGTGACCTCACCAAACCCCACTGAAGGAGCAGACTGGGAAAATGGTGCATGTGGGAAGTAGTGCCCATGTGCGTTCTCCTTCCTCCTGAGATTTATTTAAATGAGGCAAAATGAACAGTTAATTCTCTATATCCAAAGAGATGAAACAACTCTTTAAAAAAGGAAACAAGAAAGAAGAAAGCTAGTCCCTGTGTTCCCTTTGTGTCACCGTAACAGTGTTTCACACCATGGGGGCGAAGAGAACTTAATATGTCTGGATATCCGGCTTTCAAATCCTCCTTCTTCCGAGGCTTTTTCGAAGTTAACCCCAACTTTCTTATTCATAAGGGCTGAAAACCCCACCTGTGCAGCCTTTTTGATTAGCTGTGGTCATATCAAAGGCTGCTGTACCCAAGCACAGACCCTGAGTGAGAATGGAGACTGACAGCTGAGAGCAAAGGCTGGTACAAACACACTTGGAGGAATTTATATTTCAGGCAACGCTGTAGCTGTATTACAGACAGAGAAAAGTTTCCTATCTGTTGCCACATCCTTTATCATGGAAAGGATGGTAAACCACGGGTGGTAAACCAAGTCATCAGTGCTCAGTGCCCACAGCGTGCCGCAGGTCTGAGCAGACTGCTGTCATCTCACCTCACTGAAAGGAACATGGATGTTCAGAAAACTTTCTCAGACATCAGAAGCCTGCCCCCGTTGTGTCACGGCTTCTGTATGTCTGGGTTCAATAAATTTAATTATTGAGAGAAACAATTAAAACCAGGAATCACAGAAGGACTGTAGTAGCCAAAAATGTGACCAAAAGATTTGTGTGTTTAGAATTAAGGTTTTTTTTTTCTTTCCTGCAAATATTCATGAGTCCACCAAACACCAGAGGAGCATTCCTCTGATGAGTGAGTCCTGTGCTTTTGTTATTACTTCAGGTCTGACCTTCCCCTTCTGAGCAATATATTTAAGAAACTAACAAAGACCCTACAGTGAACACTCCAGACCACGGCATGCGAGGGGTCGGAAGAGAGCATGAGCTACTCAGTGCTTCAAAAGAAGTGGGGAAAAAAAAAAGTCAGCCAAGGTCCACAGATCCAAAATCATGTGTTATAATGGCTGAGCCCTTCCTGAGAGAATGCTGAGAAACAGAAATAACAGGAACTGCACCTGTGATGTTCCATTCCTGTCCTGGACTGCGGAAACTCATGAATATTAGGGGGTTTTTTCCCTGCTACTCTTTGCTGTCTGTGTGCAACCACTGCAGTGAACAGACCGAGTCATTGAGACATTGTTGGAAGTAGTGACTGTGGCAGAGCACATCCATAATTAGTTCATTTGGTCTGCACTGGTGCAATTCCCTGACACAGCAGCAATGGTGAGTAACATTTTATGTTGTTCCCACTGCTGAAGTTCCACCCGAGTCTCTGGCCTCTCTTTGCTAGGCTGATTATACCTGGCTTTGGAATCTTTGTTTGCTAGGGAACTCTGACTTATGCCACTACCCTCCCCAGCATTTCTGGCTACTGAAAATACACAAAAGGTGGGGAGAAGATGATAAAGTTAACAGCTATAAGATGTGTGCATTGCTTGCTACACTGATAAAAGTCCTTCAGGGGATACAGCTCTTGTGGGTGGTAACTACAGATTTGAGCCCTGGCTTGCCTCATCCAGAAAGATGAGCCCTGTCAGGCCATTACTACTGTGTGGAGTGGGATTCCTTCATTTTTTTCTGTTGGCATTGACCACATATTAATAATATTATATTTGCAGGGGAAGGTATAATGGGAGGAAGGAGGAGAGTGCCTATAGCCCCGTGGTTAGTGAGGTTTCATGAGCCAGGGCAGCAGGCTGAAGTTCAGGTACATAGTCCAAATCAAGCAAAACAGGAACTGGGACTGGGTTTGCAAGGTAGAAACTATGCTGGTTGTTGGCTCCACTGAAGTAGATAGGTGAATGTTTGCATCTCCCTCTTCCCTTCTGCTCCCCCCATTTTCATCAGAGTCTTCTGTGCCTGTGTCACCTGGCTTCAGTTAGAAATACAAGAATAAACAGGAAAATTACTTGCAGGTCAATTCTTGTTCTCTGTTTCTTTACTTTTTCTCTCTTTTATTTTTTCCTTTTTGTTTAATTTCAAATTTTTGCCTGGGTGTACCTGCTTTTGTTTAAAGCTGCCTATTTTCTTTCTCAGCAGCTGGTTTGAGAATCATCCCACCTATTGCCTGCCTGAACCAAGAACCGGGTCCTAGAGAAGGACTATGCCATTCTAGCTGGTTGCAGACCTACTTCCATCCTAGTATTGAGAGAGATCTAACAGGTAAGTAAAAGCTGGAGTTTATTCAAGGTGCTGAGACTCTTAGAAGAGTGCTATTGCCCCTTCTGAAAAAAAAAGTGCCCAGAAGAAGGTGTATGCATGCAAATATGACTTGCAGGATATTTTTAAATCTGGGAACTAGTATCTTTCCACTAAGAATCTGTGCCTGTGAAATGTTTTCTTCTCCGTTTACACACTCCCCAGTCCCTCTTTCAAACCCTTTCAGGTAAGGCTATCAGAAAAGCCCTCCCATCTAGCTGCCTCCTTCTCATGCAAATTCAGGTGTCTTAAGAAAATGCAGAGGGATTTCCTTTGTCAAGAATACTGGGAAAAAACCAAACCAGAACAGTCCAAAAGGCATTTTTGTTTCTCATTATTTTTTCGGTTTCACTCTCCTCTTCAGAACTTTCTTTTCTGCATGTCTTCTTCATTCAGTCTTGACCACACTGGCTGGGTAGAGTAAGAGGCTTGTCTGCAGCTGCAGTTTTACTGCTTTATTCTCCTCGGGTAGTTAAAGCAAACTTTCCACCATCCATTGCTTCTTCCTAATGGAGGTTGGGTTATATCAGCAAGAAGGTACTTGTACAGGTACTTACAGTGGTCTCTAAAGCAAATTGACATCAATCATTTGGTGTCATTCAGTAAAACAGTTTGCACACTAGGACTTTGCAAATTTTTTTAAAAAATCATATTTCAAATAAAATACAAAGTACCCTGGGTAAATGTTAAAACTAGAAGAGGTCTCTGAGCAGCTCACTACTTTATATGTTGGTAATAATGGAACTAGCGCACGTTAGTTGAGTTGCACACATTATTACAAAATAATTTCCTTTAGAAGGAAAGAGTGAATTAAAATGAAGTTATTTTTATAGGTCTACATATATTTAATGTGTAAGGACTTCGACAAACTTCTTCAAAAGAGTTGTTCAAACAGTAATGTTTGTTTCCTCATATTCAGGTTGAGTCTTTCTCTGGCAAGAAGCTCAGGTTTTTGCACTTCAGTCATAGAGCATGGCCTGCACTGTGTAAAATATTGATTGAAAATAAGCTTTTCTAAGAAAAGAAAAAAGAGTAAAATAATCAAATTTGCCTACAACGTGTCAATTTTTATATACTTCATATATTATATACTTCATATATGAGAAAGATTTGAGTCTATTATGAAAGGACTTTGTTCTTTTTGGTCTTTCTGTCTGACATGAGATTTTATATGAAAATCCAGATTTGTATTGCTTCTGTGTTAAGTGGAGGGTTCTGCATGATCTCTCTGTTGTGTTTCTGGCTGCTGGTTTGCCATATTTAAGGGTGGAAATCAGTGGTTTATTGTGAAGATGCTGGTTTTAAATTCAGAGTTGAGATTGTGGTTGAAACTTTTGGTTTACTGAACTCTCAATTCTCAGAAACAAATCTCAATAAACTGCCACCTATGGTGGGAGTGATTTAAATATTTAATGATGTTTTGACTGGAAAATGAATGAATGTAGAAGGATCTTCTAGAGTTAACATTGAATTTATTCCTTGCCAGTGTTACTTTTAGCTTGTTCTTCCTTTCTCTAAGTCACTCTCGCACTCTGGGAGATCCTTTGTTCCTGCTCTTGTTCCCCAAAGTGCTCCCTGCCTGACTATCAGCACGGATATGTAGTTTTCATCTGTGGAGAATTTTCTAACTTTTTAGTCATAACTGAAAATTTATGTGCTCAGTTCAAGCCGATGAATTGCATGACAAATCTGCAGCAAGGCAGACGCCATCGGGGAGACAGAGAGGCTGCCCATCTGTCTTGCCAAGTATCTCAGCAATCCTGGGACAGCAGCAGCTCCCTAATGCGACAATGAGCCGTGTTGACTTTTTGATATATACGGGTACAAAGTTCCTACTGAAGATTTTTGCTTCCCAGAGATAGTTTGACGCAGCCGGGTATCTCCACCGTGCTTCCGTATCTGCCGGAGAGGGAAAGGCGGGGGAAAACATCAGGGCACTTCAGTGCCTTATCAGCCGTGCTGGTGGGTTGTGTGAAGACCAAAAAGGAGCGAGTGTGCTCCTCATAGACCTCAAGGTGTGTGCCTGCACATGCAGCCTATTTTCCATGATGCAGCTGAAAGGTCCACTAATTAGCTTTTGCTTGTTTACATTAATTGAACTTTTAGGCTATTTTGATATATTTATTTTTATTTCAAAACCCTGTGCTATTTTTTATGCTGGATATATAGCATCACCATGCATTTATTTTCTGTGTTGACAAGCAGAGTTGTTTCCTTGTAAGCAGATGAATTGTTTATTTTTCAGACAAAATAAGAACATGCTCTTTGGAATTCAATTATAGCATGATCTGGTCTGTCTGAGAGACTGGTAGGTACACATTACACAAACAAAAGGTGTTCAAATTTATTGCTGCAGCTAAAATAGCATTTGCTGAAATATTTATAAAAACTCTGAGAATGCAAGAAAGACTTGAAAATGTGTCCATTTTTTTATTCACATCCCATTTTGATATAACAATCCCATTTTTAAATAACAATGAAATTGTTTGGGCTTCTTTGGTTTCAGAAGAAGTGGAGATAAGATAAAATAATTGGTTATCTTCAGTTAGGTGTCAAGATGTACTTTTTTCTTTTTCTGGGAAAGATCCTTGAATTAAAAACAAGACAGTTAATTTTCCATGGATTTTATCTGAGCCACAAGCTTTAGCTCAATGAGACTTTGATTTCTTTTTCAAAATATCAAATCAATTTATGTGAGGGACAAAGCTTAGGTTTTAATTTCAGTCTCGGTTTTCTATTTTTAACGTGTTTCCTGAATGGACTCCTGTAGTCTGGAATATTGGTGATGCAGGGCTTGCTTTTTTTGACTAGGACCAGTAGTCAGTCACTGGTTGTGCACGCAGTGAAATAAAGCTGGTGAAGGGGAGGCCACAGCCGTGGAGGAGAAGAAAACACTTGGAATAGCAGCTTATGAAATTGGCCACCCAGCTTCCTAGTCATAAAGTGGTGATGGCAAAAAGACTCTTGAATCCTACAATTCTTCACATCTCTGTGGAGTTCAGCAGGTGCTTCTGGATACAGAGTCAGTGGACCCTGTAAAGTGGTGGTGATGTTTTCACAAAACTAAGCAGATATCATCTCCTGAAGCACTACTTGTATGGAAAAGGGATTGATGGATTTAGTTTCATTCCTTCCCTTTGTGTGTCATAAATGTAGTTTTCACACGAGGATAAAACATTGTTGCAGTTTAGGCAGCTTGTCTCTAATTGTTGTTGGATTTCACTTTTCTGTGTTTATGCCCTGCTTTTTTTCCCTTCTTTGCCATTGATTTTTATGGCAAGGAGCTAATGTAAAGATGGTTTTGATAAAAACATCCTGTATTTCTTAAGCATCAGCTCAGTGAATCTTCCTTTGAGCTCCAAATCCATTGCAATACTCAGGATTTTAGCCAGGGCCACAGGGCAAAACTCTTATGTTGCACAAAAAAAAAAAAAAAAAAAACCAAGGGACTTTTAATGATCCAGCAGATATGATAGGACCTTGGCATATGAAAAACCCTGATGTAGTAAATCAAAGCAGGCTGTCTTGAGTGTAGTAATATTTCTATGCTAATAAATTAGTGTCATAAGTGATTTGTCAATAAGATGTAGAATGTGCTATGAAGGAAGTCAGACAATATTTTTCTTTCATGTAGAAAAATAGGGTGAGGTCATAGCAAAATCCTCAACACGATCTTTTTCTAAGAAATAAGTGGGTGCTCTGACCCACTGGACAATATTTGCATATTGAAATTCTTATGTGCCTGAGATATCCCTTAATACCAAGCAAGATTGGGTAGATGAAGATGGGCTGAGAGAATTGGGGCCTCTGGAGAGGAAAGGGCTCTGGAGAGACCTTACAGTGGCCTTTTAGCTCTGTAAGATGACTTGTAAGAAAGATGGGGACAGACTCTTTAGCAGAGCTTGTTGCCATAGGACAAGATGTAATGGTTTTAAACTAAAGGAGGGTAGATTGAAACTAGAAATAAGAAAGAAATTCCCTAGGATGAGGGCAGTGAAACACTGTTACAGACTGCCCAGAGAGGTGGTAGACGCCCCATCCCTGGAAGCTGATCAAGGCCAGCTTGGATGGAGCTCTGAGCAACCTGGTCTAGTGAAGGGTGTCCCTGCTCGCTGCAGGGCCTTGGACTAGATGACCTCCAACCCCAAATATTCTACTTACCTTTTGATCTGATTTGTCACACCAGGCCCTGTTCCCTACAACCTTCCTCCACTGCTGCTTCAGGCATACACAATTACAGGTACAAGTCCAGTCTGACCGTCTGGCACCACTCTCTCCAGTGATACTGCAAAAAACCCTTAGGAAGGTCATGGGATTATCAAAACTCTAAGGAGCCATACTCTGATACCTTTGCTTTAATTAATTCCTGCTTTTAACAAGTTTGGAAGTTGCATCTTAGTACAAAATTTAGAAGCGTTCTGTGGATGTAATGTGTCTGGAACTTGCTGGGTTGGCTGCAGCAGCACTGTAAGCCTTCTATGGATCTACTGAAACATGTGTGATACTGAGAAAAGAGTTTCCATCTTTCTCAACATCCAGAGGGTTTTGAAGCATAGAAGGCTGGTTTATTTGCCATATTTTTCAGGTAAAATTTGCTACTCTATGATAAGACCTTCTTCTGCAGTAGTAAATCAGGGTCTCTGCAGTTTGGACCCATTAGCCAGAGTGCATCAGCCATGGCTCAGGAGCAGGTCTTCGAGGTGGAACCCCGGCACATCCTCTCACACATCAGAGTGTGTATTTTCAGAACCACCTCCACACTCTGCCCTGTGGTTGCACTTTCTTCTTGTGGGTTTCTGATTTCAGGTCGTGATTCCTGGGTAGATGCTTATTCCTGTCTCTGGCTGCTGACCCTTGGTTTGACTTTCTGGTTCCTGGTTTTTGGCCATGAACATTCGGCTCATTTCCCAGTTCTGGACACAGGCCCTAACCTTTGGGCTGGATAGCCCATGCTCCAGTCTGTAATCCTAGACAGCCACTAAGTCATCTGTAGTAGAGAGTACTCTAATTTATTCAATAACAAATGAAATCTAGCAGATAAATTTGAGTGTTTTTTTTTTTTTTTTTTTTTTAATTTATGACAACTGCAGCTATTTATTTGTAAACTGGTCTTCTATTAGTATTTTGCTAGATTGCTAAATGTGAGCTTCTACTTTCCATTAGTTATCATATTGTGCTTAATGGCCATCCTTTTAAAGGGAGAATATCACCATATCTGAGCCAGTGGAGCGGGTGAACAGAACTGTTAGCATGTATAAACATTTCAAATTGGTGGCCACAAGTCCAATAAATTACACCAGGAAAGGCAATAGTGTCAGAACTTCCATTTCATTTCTATATGAAATGTTATAAACATTATTGATATACTGTATGCATGGCCTGCTTTTTTTTTATGGGAGTTCATAATGTCAAGCTAGCACACATGACATAAGAGTGTAAACACACACTCAAAATGCAGTCACTCAGACCTACAAGAGTGCCTTGACTGAAACTTGATGAAAATATGAGTTACAAAGTTCACAAAGTATGAAGATAAATTTCCAGAAAGAGGAAGGATTGAAACTTATAATGTGTGTTAATGTTCGGGTGGAAGAAGGGTCAGGTTGCTTTGGCAGGAGAATAAATGGAGGAGTACAAAGCTGAGTTGTAAAATGAACTGAAGTTGATACTTAACCAGTCACAAGTAATTTGGAATAGGCAATAACGTGAATCTGAGAGAAAAGAAAACTGCTTTTATATATGATATATATAGTTACATTGTTTATACACAAATATGGTGTAGCATAGAAATTTCTATATATGTGTGTGTGTTCAACAGAAGATAAAAGCCACAAGATCTGGGTGAATTTTATATAATTTTGCCCACCAAAAATTCAGGAATAAAAAGTTTCATGCTGATGCAATGTTTTTGCTTTGTAATATTTTGATAGAATTCGTATCCAAGATCAAAGTAATAAGTAATCTATCTGCCCTGTTTCTATGTCAAAAAGTGTGGCAGTTGCCAATCTAGGAAAAATGTGGGTTTTATTTTGCTCTAGCTTAAAGGTAAGTTTTATTATATTCTGCTGTTTATGTCTGTTTCATAGAAATGAACCTTCCTTAATTTTAGAGTTTAAATCAAGACCCATCAATATGAAACACTTAGATCAAATTTTTCATTAAATTATACAAACTTTCTTGCTAAACCCATCTCCTCCTGCCCTTTGACAAGAGGAACTGTCCTTTTCTAGAGTAGTTTTCATGTAGATAGTTGGGTTTTTTTCCCTGAAGCAGGCTAGCTCAAATAAGGGCTAGCAAGATGTTAATGGGATTTAGCTAACAGTGAATTGAGACTCTCCTTTGCTGAGTAGAAGAGAAGAGGATGGAGGAAGCAGCAAGTTTAGTGCATTGCTTTGCTGTGTTTCTGCCAAGTTGGTCCCATGCAGTAATACGATTTTACATGCTTTTGTTGAACTGTCAGCTCAGAGAATGAAATAAAACACGTACCTTCCTCAATTTGTTGTTCAGTTAAAATCTGTTAGTATAAAGAGCTGCAGCAGAATACCAGGGCATAGTTTTTATCTAAACTAACTAAACTTTTTACTTGGTTTAAAACTCTTTAATGGAACTGCCCATATGACATTCACCATGTATAGTGTTATCTTTTTTTTTTTTTTTCTCCTTCCAAATGAATTAAAAATGGAAAGTACTTCCAGTACTTCTTGGTAAGTACCAAGAAGTCAGATCCCTTGGTACCACAGAGGTCCTTTCTTCATTAGAGGCAGGTAGTTTCCATTATTCATATTCAGTACCATTTCATTTAAAGTCCCACCATTACTTAAAAAGCAAGATATTAATGAGAGATGTTACTGGAGTGCTGTCTTTTAATTTGATATTGTTCGATCCAGCTGTTTTAAAATTTCTAAGAATAAAGCTTCCATTACCTTACATTAGAGAAGATTTTTATAGGCAAGAACATCTAATTCTTGTCTGGTTTCCCTTGATAGCCAATTGCCTTTCTTAAATCTTCACCATTTACTTCTAGGTTAATCCTTTAGCTTTGCTTTAAATAATTTCTCTGATTCCTTGATATCCGTGTATTGCAATTAGTTATATATAGATATTTTTCATACAATCCCCATCCACTTAGCTGGTGAGTAGCCAAGTAATACATATTTAGCACTTTTAATTTTACCTCATAAATCAATCATTGTAGCTCCAAAATCAGTTACATTTTTTCTTAAACCGTCATTCAGTACAAAGAGTCCATTATGCACGTCTGTGAATAATACATTAATTGTGTGGTTTAAATTCATAAACAATGTTACACAATTAACTTCATAAAATTGCTCACTTTGAAAATTGTGTAGCTACAATTTCTATAATAGTAGCTAAAAGATGACAGCACTAAGCCAGGGATTGTCACTTTGAATTGCCTCTGGTAAAGCAGAGGCCTCTTAAATGTGCAATTATGACAGAGAGAAAGTGCATTCCTTGTTACAGATTTATTCCTTTAAGTACTTTTTCAAAGGTTTTCACCTTGTTTTGTATTGCTGTGCACTAATGGTGTAAGACATGATTACTTCACGGAATGGCTTTATTAATATAAAGAAATATTAGTAAAGATTTTTTTTAACTGGATTTTTAAAAAGTATCTTTTTCACCGTGTTTTATTCTCTATCAGGTTGTTAAAAAAAGATTTTGCTCTTTTGCCTTCAGCAAACACTTTTTTCTTGGGGTGGAGATAGCAATGGCATGAATAGCAGGATCTAGAAGAAAAGGGAACACAATCCGTAACCAAAAGGAAGCAGATTTATATGTTGATAATTGTTTGTTCCAAGTTTGAAGACTAAACCGAGATCCAGATTCCATAGGCTAGACAGCAGTGAAGGTATTTGCGTTGTATGACAGCATTTAGACAAGGTAGAGAAAGAGCTGAAATAGGCATTTCAAATCTTGGAAACTGAGGTGGGAAAAGTGGTGAAGGAATCTGCCCAGTATTACAGAATCGGGCGGGAGAATCAGGAGTGTGAGCTCCGGCCTCCCCACTGAACCGATCTACAAGACTTTATTTATTCTATAATCTGTTTTTATGCTCTTATCTATTTAATCTTCCCCTCACACCAATTTTTATAAGTATGTCTCCGCAGAGAACTCCAGCGTAAGGAATGTTTCTGCAGATGAACCCTGAGGTTTTATAGTAACACTGTATAATCATTACACGGGAGGTACTCGGCGTTAAAATGGTGCAAATTACCATTGGAAGTGACTCATTCCAGCCCAGGGAAGGAGGGTTTGCTGTCTCTTATTGCCGCCCTGCCATCGCTCACCGCCGGCAGCAGCCGCTCCTTACATAATGTCACATATGTCACATATGTGCCGCCAGATTGCCCGATGCTGCCGGGGCAGGGGAGGCTCCGCGCACGGCACCCCCTCGCCCCCCTGCTGCTCTCACGGGGAGGCAAATCCTGCGGAGTCCCGCTTGGGATTTTCCCTTCGGGCTTTTGGGAAGGGGAGACCTCGGCCCAGGCTCTGTGCCGCCGTGCGTGTGCCTGTGCCAAGCGCAGGCAGGAGGAGATGCTGGCAGCCATCGCCCGCCTCCCTCCCCACGCCTGGCTCCCGCACCCCGGGGCTGGGCAGCGCTGGGGAGCTGCTGGCTCTGCTCCCCTTTTCCTCAGCGCCGTTCACCGGCTCCTTTCTCAGCGTTCCTTGTGCCTCTCCTGTCCATTGTCCCCCGTCATTCCTCTCCGACTAACAGGGGTAAGTTAGCACTGCCCTTCAGTCACCGGGATATTTGCACACAAAATCCACAATTTGTGGTCAAAATCGGTGTCTTACAGCCATTCTTAACCTCTGCTGCATAAAAATAAACTGGGGGGCAGTTACCCCATGGATTATGGCTGTGGTATAGAAATACTCTCAAATGAAAGCCCAGGCATGGAATGAAAGGATTTGGTACCCTACTACTCAAAGTAAAACACAGCCAGTAGCTCTTTAGCATGGGGTACCAGTTAGTGCACATGTTATTTGTTTAAATTGAAGATTCCACCACTGCTGAATTGCACCGTATGTGAAACTCCAAATCTGCTACAGTTCCAGATTTATAAAACAGCATTATAGGGAATATAGGCCTATTAATTTTACAGTCTAATTTCTGATTAGATTTTACAGCACCTCTGACGAACTGCATAGATTTTACCCATTAAAGATGATGACAATCCAGTTCTGTCGCTTTAAGTAGAATTAAAGCCAGTATTGCCAAGTATGATAATATCTTATGAAAAAAAAATGAACCAACACACACACACACACACATATATAAGTTAAAATAACCCAGCACCATGTTATTTCTCTATAGGAAAAGGGCCCTTGCCAAGAGAGTGGGACTGTTACCTGTTAGTGCAGTCAAGAGCCCGTGGGTCTGACAGCTGACATCAACAGAAATTCTCCATTCAGGCTGAGCAGGTTAAGTAATGTTTCCTAGCACAGCTGTGTAAATGGTGGCACTCCTTGTGCATCTGTTGGCTCACTCCCCAACACGATAGAGCTGGTTAAGGAAAAGCATAAAGTGAACCATTTTCTATCAGAAAATAGTTTTGTTAAGAATTAAAAGCTCTTCAATGCCTATGCCTTGTATTAGAGGAAACTAATTGTTTTTTAAAGAGGAAAAAGAAATCCGACACTGAAACAGTCTGTTCTTGGCTTATTTTAGACGCAAACTTAAATAAACACCCCCAAAACCAAAAACAGAAGTGTTGCAATATGGAAATAAAACTTCCATTTTCTATAATGTCAATTTTAAATTTGGGGAAGGGACTTACCCTGACTTGACACATTGCCAGATTCTGAAACCAGACATAAAATGACATTCTCACTTGGGACATGACTTTCCATTTGCATTTGTAGATGCAAGGTACGTTTTCTAGCCCTGATTTGCTACACTAATCCTGTTGACTTCACTTGAAAAGAATGGCACGTTTCCCACTAACTTTATTAGTGGCAGGATTGGGCCTTGATGCAATACCTCATGTCACAGCAGCAAAACTTGTTGCCAATAGTCTGTCTCAAGGGAGGAGATTTCCAGTAACTGCTCCCTGAGAACTATTCTAAAAATGCAGCTTTTTTCTGTCCAGCCATCGGGATAATGATGTACTCCATCCCTAAAGAGAGGGGCATTGACGGAGCTGCATTGATGGCACCAGAGGTCCCTGCTGGCTTGTTCACTAAACAGAACTGGCAACTGACTCTGAAGATAAAAGTTCTTGACGTTTTTCCAAGCTGGTGGAATGGAGCTGAGTGACACTTAGAAATAAATAGAGGAGGGAATAGTATGATCTTGAATGACAGAGGAGCTTTCATGAAAGACTTTCAGGGGGGAGATGTGGGATGTACTGTTCCAGGCTTCATTCTAGGGGATTTGTTGACAGTTGGATAATGTGCATGTTTGCTACCACTTGTATGAAATGTAGAGGGAAGCAAGGGGAAAAGTTCCAAATGAATCCTTTATTCCCACTTAAACAGTTAAACCCAAATACAGTATATATCTCTTCCCTCCCAATAATTGACTCTACAAATTGCCAATCTCTTCAGAAATCTCTTAGAAGAACGTTCTCTCTCCTGACAAGGAAAAGTACTTCATCCAAAACATTTGTCACTTGTCTGTTATCATAATTCATGATCTTATCCTTCATTCTCTTGCTTGTTTAAGCACACAGAAATAGTACTTTTAACCTGAGACTTCAAAGGTAAAAATATTGTGACGAGGTCCCAATTCTTTTTCTTCTCATTTCTGATCTCAGCCTTTGAACATCAAAGTGGCTCAAAGTTTGGGGTAAGTTCTTAAGGATCCAGTTACTAGAAAGAAATCAATTGAATTTCCGTGTTCGTGTTCACAATAGACCAGAAAAAATATTAATATTCAAGAATAGTTTAATTTAATAATTTACAACAATTAAAACAAGTTGCTGCTTAATCTTTTGCTCAGTACAAGGAAGCTCACTCATTCCATTATATTGTGAAAAATCCTTGACTTCTGTCTGTCAAAAATTGCTGGAAAAAAATCGTAACCTAGGAATTACAAAACAATTAGGAATGTAAAATAAATTCCCCAAACAAATAATGCTGCCATTTTAATTACAGTATCACACTGTTATGTAAAATGTTAACACTTAAAAGATGAATCTTGTACCCTCAATCTATTACCCGTAAGCAATTCTCATTTTCACATTAATTTTTGTAGGCTGCCATCTAAATTAAATACTTTTCAGCTCTGTCAGTTTATCTCTATATGTATTCTCATTACAGCAGTCACTAGAGCCAAAATATTTTAATCTTCAGTGTAATCCCTGTAGGCCCACATTCTTAGCTACAACTTTAGGGGTTCTGTAACTGCTTTTTTCCTTTTAAATGGTGGCACTCCTTTGTGCAGAAGTTCTTGCTCTTGTAAGGTCTTTCTATAAACAAGTAAATTCTGCAGTCTGTTGTGAAATTACCTTCGGTGTCAGAGCTAGATAGTTATAAATCCTCTCACTCCCCAACACTCACCCTTGAAGTTCTGTGTTCTCAAGAAAGGTTCTAATGACACTATTCTGGTAGGTTTAATCTCTGGTCATTTAAAAGCCATGTCCTGGGGACAAAACTCTTAACATTTTCTTTTTCACAGGAAAGACCAAAATAAAATTAAACAGCTTAGACATGAGACACTTATTAAGCATTTCATGGCAGCTGACAGACATAGCTGAAGCCAGAATCCCTCAGAAAACAATACAAATCGTGAGCATAGTCAGACCATCACCAGGCAGAGCAGCCCAGCCTGCCTCTGTCAGCCCTAGTGCTCTGATCAGCCTGGCAGAAGGGTGATGACACATGAGCGTTTCCTTTAGAAGAAAATCAGCGTTTGCATAGAAACAGTGCCTATAACTCGTTTTATTTCCATATCTAGGGTATAGCTATAGTGCACAAGCACTGAGATTCAGGAGCTGAAAAGTGCTTCTGAATCTGCCAGTTGGGATACAACACTTCCTGAAATATATATGGGATAGAAGCAGAAATCCACCACCCAGTGCCCATGCAATAGCTTTAAGAACATGAGAAGACAATATGTGGGTTTACATCTCATTTTTTTTTGTTTTTCTGAAGTCAGTGGTAAAGCTTCCGTTAACCTGCAATGGAATCACCTTCCAGAATGCTTAACCTGGTAGAATCAGCCCCCTGACAAATATCTCTTATAATAAGTCAAAGTTCATGAAAAAACTTGGTAGTACAAGAGCAGTAATAGCTTAAATAGATTTTGTGGTGTATTAGTAGCCACCGTGAGAGAACAGCAGGTATGAAACATGCATTAGCCTGTCCAATACTCGCTCTGGAAACAGCACTTGCTACAAAAGATGAAATTTGATAATCGGCCTCCTCGGCGGATCAACAAGCTGGGCATTAAAATAATCTAGCCTAGGGAACATAAAAGCATGAGTGAGCAATAAGCAAAGCATATTTAGTCCAACTAATAATAGGAAGCCTTAATCTTTTGACTGCAACACTGAAAGAAGAGCTTGCAATCATAAAACATATAGGGTTTTTAACCAATGAACCTACATTGAAATTTAAAGCGGGATTAGAAGTTCAAGTGGCTTTGGGTTGATGGCAAGAGCCAGCCATGAACAGCTCTGATTTTAACTGAAGAAAATTGATGCTTGTAGAGGCTTTTATGCTTACCAGCTTGTCAATATGGTAATAGCACTGTCTGAAATTGCTGGTTTGGTTAACAATATCTGTGTCTTGTCGGCATAGAAATGAAATCCAGCATCATGCCAATGACCAATACTGCTCACAGGCAGCTTCAGATTGCTGAGTAAGAACAGGGCCAGAGTGGAACCCTACAGAGCACAAAAAATAAATGCTCTAGGAGAAGGACACAAATTACCCTTGAAAATATAATGCAGGTAAATGTTGGATAAATATGATTTAAGCCAATTTAGAACTGTGCCAAACAGGAAGATAAAGTTCCTCAGGCATTCAAGAAGCACATTAAGATCTAGCAAAATGAGAGTAGCTGGGGTATGAGAGCCTGTGTTTAGGAGAAGGTTACATCTCATTGCTGTCCTGCTGAAAATTTTAAGTAATGGGAACCCCACCCAAAATACAGAATCTGTTTCCATACTCACTGAAGTCAAAAGCAAATCCTTTATGTCTTTTGGTGATGCTGGTTTCTGGGGATGTAAAATAACATAGAAATTCTTGGAGGGATTTTATGCTTCGTGTTGTGTATCACCTTATAACAAACAGAATTAGTGCATGGTGTGGCACTTCTTGCTTTCTTCTGGATTCAAACAACTGAATAATGCTTATTGCTACTATTTTTTCATTTAAGACCAGAAGGGACAATAAAAAGACAATTAAACCTAATAATGGGATGACAGGTTCTGCAAATCACGATTTTTTTATCAATTTTCGAGAATTTAAGAAAAATTCAATAGGTTACTTTTTATTTTCTGGTTTATAGATTTTTCTTTCTACCCAGAAGCATTCTAGCAGGATCAGAAAATGTCAATGAAAATGTTCAGTGATATTTCAACTCTGAGAGAAGAGATAGGGGAAAGAAAGAATGAAAACTCAGAAGAGAACAGCTGTGCAATAGGAGGAAAATTTGAGTATTCTCTTTTGGAGTGTCTGGGCCATTCAATTTATCCCAGAAATTTAAAAAAAAAAAATAAAAGAAAAAAAATAGTGGTTTTTTTGGATATGAAGGTGGGAACTGGAAAAAAACTGATGAGTCATAGAAAACAGAATTACATGTCTTCATGTCATGATTTACACTGTGTTTTGCTCATAAATCTAAGTACAGCTTATTACTGGAATTGCAGTACATATCTGATACTGGGAAAGAGAATTTCAGTAGAGAATAGTGAGAGTCATAACAAAGTAAATTGTTTATACCTTTTCTTTGTCTTTTTAGAAAGGACATGAACAAAATCTATTTACAATTGAAGTAATAACTCTGGAAAACACGTGAAAGTATTTGTTTCAAAAATCTAAGAATTTATCTGATTTGTTGTGTCATTTATTAGCTTTCTTTAAGCATCCATATGAGCAACATCAATTGGACAGCATGAGTGGAAAATTACAAATAACTGATATATAAAGTAGCTTGGGAGAGGTGAAAAATTGTTTATGGATTTAATTATTTTTTGTTGCCTCAACCTGGCCAATTTAACTGCTTAATAATTATTTGTTAAATAACTGTTACTAGTGATCACCTTTTCAAGAGTTTAAATCTGCTCTAGGATAACAACACAGATAATTCCTTTTATTTCAAACTCATTTTTTCAACTGTTTTTGTATGTTTCTGCTGGTAGACAATGGGCCAGGCCTTTGAAATATTTTAGAGTTATTAGGGATGTAGAACATAACATGTTTTAGGAGCTGCCTGTAAGGAGCCATGTGAGTCCTTACCCTTACATTGAGAAAGTTAATAATAGTGTTTTGGAACTGATGTATCAAGAGTTTCAGTATCGTTTACATTAAAGAAGGGATTTTAGGGGATGGAATAATTTTAAAAGGAGTTTTTCAGAAAAACATGGATCTGTTTGCATTTTGTATAAGATGACAGTATTCTGCTTAAATGAAATAACAAAACAAAGCAAAAAGTAGGCACAGCACGTTAGACAAAATTCAGCAGGTTAGACTTAAATTGTTGTTTCCACACCAAATAAACATGATACAAAACTTTCAAATATTAACAAAATGCAATTATTTTCTCTACTGAAGCTTTTATTTTAAAGTAGTTGTTTTGGCCTTTTAATGCAGCAAAATGGATGTTGTTCAAATTAAGAATGTAACCCAGATATTCTCTGTGCTAAGTCATCAAAACCCAGAATGAATTTGCTTCTCCACAGAAAAATACTTCCACCCCTTTTTTTTTAATCATATATCAAACAAGAAAAAAGAGATGCAATTATTCCAAAATTAGAATTATATATATAGAAACAGGGCATAGTATCTGCTGTTTATATATGGCAGTATCCTCACGTTCCCGCTCCTTTTAAAGCAAGGGCAGTCTTGGCTAGGCAGCTCTCTAAAATACATGCAAAAAGTGGCAAGGGAAGTTTCCCAGCTCTAGGAGGGGATGTAACTTATGTGAGCAGAGCTGTTGCTTTGTGGTTTATGGTGACTTGAGTCACTCCCATGCTTCTGACAGTTTTATGTCAGATGTAAACTACTGGTATGATGATCAACAGCATCAAAGCTGGATTTGTTATATACCTAACATTTAGTGGAGCTAACGTCTCCTAATAAAACCTAGATATTTGTATGCTAGTAAAAATATGCAAAGATATATAGCTGGATCACTTACAAAAGCACAGCTAATATGATTCTGATAAACTCTTCATGTAAAATACAATCAAGCAGAAACTTATCTAACCTTACATGGCGCAGTGATTTGAGTTCCTTAAGTTTTTTGTACACAATTTAAATGGATTTTCTCATTAGGCATCTGTATGTAAACAGAAACAAAAATTAATCACTTGTGACTAACTTTGTGATTTTAGGTAGGTAAGCAACAATTTGTTTGAGAATATTTCATCCTCAGAAGTGGAACCAACTTTTCAAAACCGTCCCCTTTTAGGTACCTAGCCAAAGAAGCCAGATTTTCTTCAGAATTCCTTAGTTGTACGTAAGTTAATATGTGGGGAGAGAAATAGATTTAATAAAAATACATGAGATGCACAGTTTAGCTTAACACAGCAGTTTCCTGTACTTGAGTCAGAGCTCTTAGTATCATTTGTACTAAAGAATATTATTGCAATTTTAATATGTAATTAAACTGTTCATATATTTTAAAACGTTTGTCCAGCACCTGTGTTATTTTGAAGGGCAAACACAGGACACTTAAACTTTGCTTTTTTAGGTGCTTCCTAATGGTCCCTTCCAGAACTTTATTCATTCGCAGTGGGGTACTGGCTGCCAGATCGCGTGTGTATAATTTGAATTTCATTTCAGAACACGCTGTTTTAGCAGCGCGGCTTGTGTCATCATGAGAACCTCGGCAAAGGGTTACCCAGAGCTCACGTTCACCAGCCGGGAGAATGGGGCTGTGAAACAAAATTGTTAATGAGAGTAACTTCTGAAAGCAGAGTGTGGGAGAGGGCAGGATTCTTCAGCCCTCTTTCAATCTGTTAACTGCTGACACGGGGAACACCTTTGTCAGAGAAAATAGGCAAATACTAATTCTGAAAGGAAAATGAATGTTCTGAACAGTTTCAGCGACATGCCTACAGCCTTCTCAAACGTTATCTTTGCATGGCCATCGACCCACAAGTAGGAGCAGTGCTTCTGTAGTGTAATACCTGCTCTACTGGTACTTTCTCATGCCAGTTTCTGAGTAGTGACTCCAGCATGGTTATTTTCTGGATGTCCTTTCACGCTACCAGGAATGTGACTCATCAGAACAATGTTCTCAGAAATATATTCTTCATGTTTGTGCACGTGGGATGAAATTGTAGAAAATTCACAAGTACAGGATGCTCTCTTCTGGATAAAAACCCTGGTATTTTATTCTAGTAAAATAATTAATGTAAAGGTAGTCATATCAACTTAGCACCAGCCCCTTTGACTCTTCTATGAAAGGTGTTACAGGGGCTGAAAGTAGTGTTTATTTCCTGCCACTAAATGTAAGACCTGAAGTGTTAGTCCTTGTTTAGAGTCAAAAAAACTGCACACCCCTACCCCAAAACCACATATGGCGAAGTAAGCCTCACTCTAGCTTGTGCCTCAGAACAGATACGGCGTGCTGGAGGCATGGCCAAAACTCACCAGATGCTGCAAGCATATGATTCCTCCATGAGAGTTTATATGGTACAGCTGTCTTTAAATGTTTCTGTAATTGAAAAGACTCTAGCATCTGGTCCTTTGCTTATTACTCTTAGAACAAATAGTCAATGATCTGAAGTCTACTTTTAAATAATGCAGAAAAAAAAAATTAATTTGAGCTGCTAAGGGTACATTCCTCTCAGATGACCTGCTTGGAAGTACTTGTAAAAATGGAAGCAGACTCTGTAATTAAAAAAAAAAAGAAAAAGGAAGCGGAAAACAGCTCCAGTAGGGAATGATATATATGTACGCATACAAATACCTTTATAATTTTAAATGTAGGTAGATGAGAAAGCAGTGGTGTGTAGTTTTTATAACTTTCAGCTATAGAGTGTATTACTCCTCCCTTTACATGTTATTGTGTAATTCAACTCCACCACCAACAGTTGCAGACTTGCTGCTGTCATGAGGAAAACAGGAGATGCCCTACGGTACCCCCTGCAGGAACCCTTCCCTGGCCCAGTTCTTCCTCTGGTAACACTTGTAGGGTTCCCACTGATTTCAGTTATTCCCAGATAGTTATTTTATTATAGTATTCCCAGAGTCTAGTCTCCTGAAGAACAGTAGACTTCTGCACCTTACTACTTCAGATTTATGGATGAACACTCTTATATGATGATCACCAATTTAGGCAAACCTCCTTTTAACTCCTTTATTGAATAAACAGGATTCATAATAATTCCTTTTTTCTTTTTTATTTTCTTTTTTTTTGGGGTTCTTTTGTGTGTGTGTGTGTGTGTACCTAAATTCTGGAATAACTAGGTGATTTAATCCTCTGTGACGGCACATTTGAAATGGTGGGTAATCTGACATATTACGTGAATTGAACTAGGCTGAGTCAAGGACAGAATTTCATTATTCGTCTATGTAAGGCTGACAAACTATTTTAGAGCAAGATTTAGCCTGGAAATGCATTTCTGTAAAGCTAGCTAGCTTCTCGACCACATCCTAAGCCTCTCATATCATGATTGGATGCCATAAAGCAAGGCCTTAATTATTGTGATTGAAAAAGGTAGTTTCAGAGTGGTTAGCTTTTTGAGAGGCTGAGATAACCTTAAAGGAAAATCAAAATAAAAGCAACTGTAGTTCTCCCAAGCTCTTCAAAGCACCTTACGTGATCTAAAAATAAGCTAGCCTTAGCTTAAAAATGTTTGGGAATAAAATAGCATTTGCATTTTCTTTTTTATAATAATGGGTGTCTTTTTACCATATGGCACAGACCTATGTGTTTTGTTTCACCAAGTTAAAGACAAAGTTTGTTACTGAAGATGTAGTTTTGCTTGTCATTTTTAAATGCATTATTGTAATAATCAAAATTATTAAAGGAAAGTTGTAGGTACATCAACTATTTATTTAGCCATGTTTTAAATGGTCACACAGATTTATTTTGTTCTTCAAGAATGTCAGAATCATAGTTATATTTTGGATTTGATAAAAGTCTTCCTAGGTCAAAAATATACCTTTCTGTCATGTAAAGGAGGGGGTGCATTATTATATATTTTTATATATATAAAAAGAAGTGGTTCGCTGATATTACCAAAGTACAACACCAATAGCTCTCCACTAAGTGCTTGCAATTCTAGGAGTAAGTTCTAATGTAAGCTCTATAAATATGTTTTTCCCTTCCAAGATTGATGCAAAGGTAGTTTATGCTTTCCTGTCACAATTGGCCTTCCATTTAACAGCATCCTACAGTGATGAATTCCCTTTGAAAAGAAATCAAACAAGTGTCCTGTTTTGCAATGTCTATAAGAAAGTGAAGGTGCAGACACCACCCACAGATGGTGGATAGGTACAGCCATGGATGCTCATCTTTTATGCCTGGGGAGTGAGTGTCTGTTTAGGTTTGGTTGAAGAATGCTCAGGAAGGACCAAGAAATACACATCAGTACTTTCATACATCTTGAGTAATGGATTTCACTGTGTCATGGAATTTTTTCTTTTCTTGTACAGCTTATTTATTTAGTATATTGTTTGAATTCTCATAGTTAAGTAAACATGGACTAGTGGCACAAGTCACTGTGATACAACTATTAAGTGGTGGAAATAACCTACTAAATATATATGTTACATTATTTAATACAGTCTCAGTTGATTGTATCTTACTGAAACTTGTGTCCTCAAGCAACTACGTGTTACCTGACAACAATCATTTTAACAAATACTCCACACACACGTTTTTTTCTGTTGCTTTCCAAGATTCCTCATTTTGTAGGTCTCTCATCTACGCAATATGTTCCCTAAGGTTAAGAATGAAAGAGGTCTCTACTACAGACACTCTTGATTGAAATAGCAGATAAATTGCTGCAGTAATGAGAAAATTTCCTTTTCCCTAGATAACTCAGCTGCTTAGCATTGAAAAAAATTTGAGATGAAGATTCTTTGTGAAATAAAGAAATTAAGGATAATTTCTTTACGATCAGAATTTGCTAATGAGCCTAGTATGAAAATGAAGAGCAAACACATTCTTTTAATGGAAGTACGATCAGGCTATATTATGAGACTTATGAGACTTATGCTCTCAAAAAAAGAGACTTGTATAAACACTGTGACATGCAATGGCTTTAGAAAATGCTGCTGCATGTCTGGAAGAAAGTGGTTAAAAACACACGATGAAGTTAACCTAAATCTTTCATTGGCTTAAAAAAATAGGTCAAGTAATACATTACTAGCTCCACTCTAAGCCTGTACACAATCCGTACATTCCAAAGTGAAAGAGGTTTTGCTTAACATTCCTACATCTACTTTCATTCATGGTATCTCTCAGTTAAAATATTTAGCTTTTCATAAATGTGACTCCCTTTTGCTTTCTTTAAAGGGGAAATTCCTGTGCTCTTCAACCATATCAGTCTCTTACTAAAAGACGCTTGAATAGATCATTTGTTTTACCTGAGTTTTAAAACTAAAACGTCGGCATGTGTTAATGCAGTAATTACCATGCAGTTTATATGTGACTTGCAAACAAATGCGTTTCTCTTTCCTCAGTCTTTGACTCATAGAAGTAAAGTATCATGAAGTATTCTGTAAAGCGTTTGGCAGACAGCGTGCGACACGTCGAGACGTTTGTTAAACACAGGCACACAGGAGGTGTGATGAAGGTCGCATGCACTTTGTAACTTCGTTTATACAGCCAAGTTCAGCCTGTATCTCTGCATACTCTCTTCTTTGGTGGCAGCAAAGTCTAAAGAACAACTTGACATTTAGCGCAATTTTTGACAGCAGAGGTTTGGGGGATGTCGCCTACCAAAATGGAGGGCTGACTCTTTTTGGGAAGCACTGCCCAACTCTGGTTTTTTTTTTTTTTTTCCGTCCTCCCAAACTATATTTATTTGCCACGTGGGCAGACAGCACGGCTTTGATGAGCCGGTTTGCCCCCGATCGTGGAAGCGCTTCCCCCCGCCTGCCCTCCTTCCCCCGCGGCACAGGGACCGCCGGGCGCCCTGGCACAGCCGGCAGGGATGCTCCCCGCTCCGGGTGGCCTGGGAAGCTGGGGCCGAGGATAAGGAGCCGTGCTGGGAGCCGGCAGGGCCGGGGCTGGGGCCGGGCGGGGGCAGCGCCAGCCCGGGAGCAGCCGCAGGTGCCGGGGCCGCTGCACTCCCCGTGCCGCCGACTGCTGCGGGAGCATCCCGGCTTTTCCTTCAAAATAGCAGTAATAATAATAATAATAATGAAGTTTCTAGCTCGTGTTTTTCGGAGGAAAGGCTGCAAACGTAAGCTCTAAACCGACAAGTACTGGTAACACTGGAAGCGCCCTCCCCCCCTATTATTCCAAGGCAGCAGAAGGGGGGAAAGAAAAATAAAAAAAACAAACAAAAATAAGTGTTATTTTAAAGCCACCGCCGTTTTCATTAGATACGGGTCCTCCGGTGCTGTCGCTCGTAAGTTTGTTTCCCGGGGGCTCTGCGCCTTCAGTGAGATTAATTAGAGAGGGCAGGAGGGGATGCGATTCGCGTACGTGCGGCGCGGCCGCCCTGCCCTGCCCTGCCCTCGCCGCGCCGGGCGGGGCGGGGGGCGCATCCCTGAATGCCCGCATCCCACCCTGCCTCCCTGCCGCCCTCCCCGCGCCGGGGGTTACAAAAGGGTTAAGAAACTTGGCTGGAGAGATGAATGGCGCGGCGCGGGGAGGGGCCGGGCTGCGCCGCGGCGGGCGAGGTGGAAGGCGGAGAGGGAGGATCGCGGCTGCGGGTTAGGCTTTGAAAGTCAGCCTCGCAGGCATTGCAGCAGAGCCCCGAGCCGCGGAGAGCAGCGCAGCGGAGCTCGGCTCGCCCTGTATGTGCGCGGGGATGCGCGGGGCGGGGGGGGAGACGCGCGGACTCGGGGGTGGCGGGAGGCGGCGCGTCCTGCCCTGTCCAGCCCTGT
>VXAZ01005119.1:1023849-1061528 GCA_013399875.1 Gymnorhina tibicen
TTTTTTTTTTTCTTTGTGTGTCCCCGAAGCCCTCTAAAGGTGAATTTAAAAATCTTTCCTCTCCCTCACTTCCACCTTCCGTTTCTCCCTACGGAACACGTTGTTTGAGGCTCTTCTTTCTAAGTGTAAGTGGGTGATTAAGTTGGAAGGTAGTGAAACCTAAGGAAGCGTAGTAGGGGCAAAAGGAGGGGCAGCGTTGTAGCGAGCAGATAGGTGCAGCACAGACACAAGGCTTTCTTCTTCTGTCTTGTGTATCTTGGTGATTTACTGGGCTTTTAATTTAAAGAAGGATTTACCTAAAATGCTTGACACATGTTGAAGGTGTTGGAAAAAACAGTGGGATCTCTGGCTTTTGGATTATGTTGTTGTTAAGAAGGCTGAAGTGGAAGTTTTCCTCTTTTGCTTCATCTCTCTGGAATCTGTGGACTATATTATTCCTTGTTTTATTTTGAGGGGACCTGCTGCAGTGTCAGACAGCTCAGAGGCTGATTAGAATTTAACTGAGTCATGGCACTATAAATGTTCAGAGATACCATAAACCTTTATTTAACAAAGAGTGCGAATCCAATCTGCGAAGACCTGTGGGGAGGAAGCAGTCACTTGTGGAAAGGGGGTGGTGTATTCCTGAGCGAGTAGGAAACATTTTCTTTAATACTCAAATGCGATTTACTGTTTCTAGGGCTGACTGAACACATGAGAGAGTGACACATTAAGATGCCAGATGACAAAAGCTCTCTGAGCTGAGGGTATCTTGTGGTTGGGATCAGATTTAATGGCATCTGAGTAATTCTTACTATATGGGCATCAGTAGCTAACATCTTGGAAAGCAAAAGTTCTCATCGAGAACGGTGTTCAGGCAGGTTTGGGGTTTTTGCTGTCTGAGGCAGCTGTCTTCCTAAACTTGTGGTTGAGAAGTTTGACTTGTTGTTCTGTTAGTGGTCTCCTGAGCTAGAGTTGACATGGACTCCAAAGCAAGACAGCGAGTTAGTCATGACTGAAATGCACATGTAAGGGTGTTTGTGCTCTGTGAGCGGGATGGAAGAGGTAAGGAGTAGTGACTGCGTGTTTTGGGCAGGGGTGAAATCCGACCTGCTGCTAGACTGGCCTATGCTTCTGGGTCATCTAATGAGCAAGAGCTATCAATGGCTTTCAGGTTTTTGTAGGCCATGCATGCACAGAATACAACATGCAGTCAAATGCCAAACCATCCTGGATTGAGGTTTTGGGTTTTTTTCCCCTGTTAGCCTTGGGGTAGAAAATTCCAGATGAAAACATGCTCTTCTTCTCTGCTCCCCATACTTGTTTCTTTTTCTGAAGTGAAAGATGTGCTAACCAAAATTTATTATAGTCATAAAAACTCTGTTGATAAAGAAGTAAAAGTAAATAATGTTTTTATATTGTAAACTTCAAAGGGTGATCTAATCACTGGCTGTATCACCTGCAGTGTTTCATAGCTGTGTTTGGGGTAAATTTGTTCTGTAAAAGGCATCAAGGAAATTTTTTTAAGTGATTCAGTAAAGATTATAGAACTCAAACATGATTTAACTTTATGGTGATCGTATTTGCCTGTAGTTTTGCTTATTGCAGGATTTTCTTAAAAGAATTTACCAAGTCTTGCTTTCTTAAAGCTTACTTTGTCTCTTCAGAGCTAACTTTATTTTTCAGGCTTTGAACTTGGCAAAAAGTTTATGTAATGCCAGCTTTATTATCACTGTTAATGGGAACACTGTTAATTCTACCATTGACAGTGCGGGACATGACTATAATAAAAGAGAAACTCTGTTTTGCATTGTGCCGAGCACATGTGTAAACTTGCCCAAGGCAAAGCCAGGGAGTTGCATTTCCCCCAGTCAGCTGTCCTGTTCTAGGGCTGTGCTTGACACCTCCTTGCAGGGCTATCAGAGAAGACATGAAGACCGTAATATTTTTATGAATTATCATTTTAGAATATGTCTTCAGAGCTTGCCTGTACCTCAAACCCCAAAAGTCTTGTGGTTGTGTTTCTTTCTCCTGTATGTGAATGTACAGGGAGTGGAAGGGATCCAGAAGGGAGCCTGGGGAGAGGCTGGGTGGGGTTCCCAGCTGGGTGCTGGGTTTGGGGGCACAAGCCCCTTTTCTAGGGGGGGCTTTGGTGGCCGCCTTCTCATGCATGGGGCCTGCAGGCAGGGCTCATCTCCCACTTGCTGAGCGATGGGCTGGGTGATGAGCAGGAGGCTGGGTTAATAGGAGAGCTATCCTACGGATTAAAAAGGATAAATACCCTTTAGGGACAAGAAGTGCAAATTTTGCATTGCTGCTCAGGAGGGCGGGCAATGGCAGGCACGCAGAAAGGTACATAGGTAGGGAATGAAGCCTGAACAGGAGGAGAAGGTGTGAAAGAATATGCATAAATGTACAATAAAGATAAAAAGCATAAATTTGACTGTCTAAACAGTCTGGAGCTAAAGACAAAGAGGTTAATGGTGACAGCATTTGTGGTTTGCTCTTTCTTCCTGCCAGCAGGCCAAAACGATAAGAACAGTAACCCTGAGCTGTGCCGGCCTGCCTGCAGCAAAGAGGGGGAGAGCTAGGGGAAAAATATTTAACAGGGTTCTGGCAGTGCTTTTGGACGTTTTGGTTTTAGGGTTTCATTAGTTGCTCTGGAAAACACTGAGTTAGAAAACAGCATACAAGGGTTGGCAGGCAGTACTTTGGGTGAACATCTGGGATCGCGTGAAAACTTTCCTGTTTCCCAGTGGGAAGATATTCCTTGGGAAAAGTGGGCAGAGGGATTCTTTTGGTAAAGATGAATGCCTGCTCTTTAGGGTTTCTGGATTATTTATTTCAAATACTTGGAAATGCTACTGGACCTATTTAGCACTTGAAAGAATTAATTTGGTAATTTATTTGGCTGTCTGTTGCAGGTCACTTGGCTTGATGGTTGAAGAAGGAGAATAGGAACTAAAACTCATGTAAATAAATATTCATGCGTAGAAAGGGGAAGAAGCAGTTGCTAGATGTTTTAGCTTGGGTCAAACGCCTCCTGGCATAGTCTTCTCATACTTAAATTGTTATTGGAGCTCGTTGCTCTTGTTTAATTGCCTGTCTTGAGTGAAATTTAGTTTTCGTACCACTTATTTCGAAATACCATTGCCTTCAGCAGAGGAAAACCAATTTTGCTTATAGACAAAGTCAGATAAAAAGCAGAAGCTACAGATCTTCTGTTTTAGTCACTGGTTTCTAAGAGGCTGAATTTAATGTAGGAAAGAAACTCGGTGTTGTGAAAGACTTCTGAGGGGATGATCTTCCTCCTCTCAAGACAGGAAGCTGAGGAAGTCCTCGTGAAGAGATCAGGGGCTAGATGCAAAATGTGTTCCAGTCTTGGATGAAACTATTATTTGAAAACAAATAAGGGAGTATTTAATTTGTCCCAAAAAGTAGTCAGTGAAGTTCTGTGTTGAAATGTGTCCAAGCAGTAAGTCTTGCTCACAGATGAACAGTATTTTTGATCTCATTGGTCCTAGACTTGGTATTGTTCTGATTTTTTTTTTTCCCATAGCACACTTTTCCATAGCACTTAAGATTCATAGCTACCTGCTTTCTGCTTCTTCTCTGTGCCCCATCCCACTGTGAAAAGAGAGAGGGAAAGTGAACTGAAAGGCCCTTTCACTGATGAGGAAAGCAGGGCTTGCCTCAGATGTAGAAAGAAATGATGGTTCTTGCCCCAGGAGATGGCCTTGGTGGTGGTGTTTGTGTCATCACCTGTCTTGCATTTGGTAGTCCACAATACGAAACAAATCAACATTCCAAAAACTATAAGGTGTGTAAAGCAAGTGGTCCAGATGTGAAGTGTTTGGGAATAAAATATCATTCTAGAAAAGTTTTTATTTTCTCCTCAATTTTTAAAACATATTGAAGGAATATGGATTTTTTTCCCAGAAATAACAAATTCTGTTGTCTTTTCACTGAAGTCTCATAAAACTTTTGTAGTCACTTGGAACGATACAAAAAAGACTGTTTAGTGCTGACCTGAAGAAATCCCATCTATACATTAAACCTTGATTGCAGTACTGTATGGAGTGGGTTTTTGTGCCTTGTTTTGTGTTTTTCCCTACTAGATAGCAATCTGTCTTCTCTTGGAAGTAGGAATGGTTAAATTCACTCATTTGTCAGTGGTGAAAAAGATTTTGTCTACATCTATAGAATAGTAATACTGGAATTATATTTTTCTTTGAAAAGATGAGTATATTTTTTTTAATAGTGCTTCTTTCTTCTCCTCTGTGGGACCTCTTTTCCTGCTTTTCATTGGCCACAAAAGATTGCGCATCCAGTTTATTTACCCTTTCAGTAAAATGGAGTTGAGAAGGCTTTGAATTATGTTTATTAGCACCTTTGTCACTGTACCTGTCATTTCTCAGTTTATTTTTACTGTGATGGTAGATTTTTCACCTCCCCCTAATTGAATGCAAATGTTAAGGATTCTGCCCCTTCTGTGGTGCAAATCACCTTTTCATTTTGTGATGTGTATGGAAGAAGGATTTAAAGTAGTGTCTGCATGTAGTATTCCAGGGTATTTACTGATTTTTCAGCTTAATTGGCTCTGTTGTTGTGCATCTTTTGTTGGGTTTTGGTGCTGGCAGTAGTCCAACACGCTGCTGTTATTTCATGTACCTGGAAGCTTTGAATAGGTGTTTTTTCGGATGGTGACTCACTGATCAACACCTGTATCTTTTTTCCCAGTTAGCAAGCACATTGCAGTGGTCAGAGTTAGATGTTTTCTCTAATCTGGCTTGAACCCAAGTGGTTTTGTGAAGGGAGACGTGCTCAGATGTGCCCCCAGCACACACACTTCCCACTCTTCCCCCTCTATCCTACCCACCCGTACCCACCTGTGGTGTCCTCGGTGCTAGAGGTGTTCAAAAAGCTTTTCTATGCATTTTTTGTGGGAACAGAACCTAAACGTGTTGAAATAAGGAGAGGAACCCTCCCACTGCCAAGCAGGAGGAGGGAGGGGAAAGTTCAGCTAAGTGGTGGAGAAAGTCTTATTTTATTTCATTTTTTAAAGTGTAGTTTATTGTATTTAAATTTGACTCTATGCATAATAAGCTTGCTGTTTAGGTGGTAACTTGATGACTTTTAATAGTGAGGCTTGTCACAACAACAAGGCTGAAATAGTAGAAATAAGAATGATCTGGGCTAGCTGTAAGTGTGCGAGCTTTAGCAAAATTTCCCTTAAGAATAATAGACAAGTGCTGAGAAGAACTTTTAAGGTTGTGATTGTAATGGATTTTCTAACTAAAATAAAATAGTGTTATGTACTATTCTTAAATCTCTCAAAAGGAAATATTACAATTTCTACTGTTTTTTTTCTAACTAATTTTGTGGCGTTTAGCATTACGCTCACCTGTTATACTATACTCTTGTCTTTTTATTATGTATATGTAAATTAATAGAGGCTCTTTAAAAACTGATTTTGATGTTCATGGGTGCAAGTTTGAAGTGTTAAGCAGTAACCACTACATAGGAAGGAGGGCTTTCATGTGACAGCTGTATTTTGAATGAAAGGAAGGAAAAGAGGACTCTGGCTTAGAGTTGAATGTGGATGTTGTTCTTGCACAAATAATGTCCCCTTAGTCAGTACAAGTCTAGACAACATGAGTTGTTTCTAGTAGTTTTACTCATGGTTCTGTCTGGAAGATTTTGATTTCTGGAGTTTGGAACTACATTTTTCTTCTGAAATAAAAATATTATTTGCAGTTTGTACTAGCCAAAATAAAGCTTTGCTTTCTGTTACACCAACAGTAAGAAGGTAGATAGAGGCCTATTAGGTAGGAAAAAATGGTTTGCAGACTTTCATGGGATGATTTCTGCTGTTTTTTTTCAGATCAAGCATGAAATTTTGAGGAAGAAAATTAATGCATCTATGGACTCCTGAAGGAAGAGCTTTCCTAATGGAACCACATTCAAGGTAAATAATTTGTTTGGGTTGTTTACCTTGTCTCTTTGGTTTGGGGTTTGTTCTTTGTCTTGCCAAAGCTGTCAGACAACTGTGTGCCATTTATAAGCCTTTTAGGATTATAATATGTTTTGAAGTGATAAATGTTCAAGGTAATCCCTCTCTTTTTCTGTAAGAGTTGGGGTTTTTTTTTATATGTGCGCTGATTAAAGAGAAACAAAAAGTTCAGATGTTACAAAAATATTTCTATGTTAATTTGCTGTTAAGTTCTGAAGATTTCTCCCACTTGTTTGCGAGGTAGCTAAATACTGAAGAGCTTGATTTACATGTAATTTCTGAGTGAAAGAGAAGATTACGTAACACTTAGTGTGTTACCATCTCTTATTTTTAAATAAAACAGATCCAAGTTGAGCTTGTGTGGCAAGGGACCATCACAGTAAAATCATTATTAGATACTACGTTACAATGGCTTGTAGACATTTAGCATCGCTGTCATTTTGTTTGGATCTACTCCCTTGGTTCCCATTTCCTAAATCCTATTTTTCTTTGATACCAGGGAATAATTCCCCGAGTGTTGTCCAGTGATTGCTTATGTATATGCACTTTGGTTTGTGAGTCATTTTATTCACTTGAGTAGCCCCACTGTCCTCGGTGGGCCTACATGCGTGCCTAAGAACTTGAGAATGCTGATGAGCATAAAGAATACAATTTGGGCATGTAATGGTTGACAAGCAGTTGTTGTTTTGTTTCTGGTCTCTCTTAGGACTCATTTGCATTGCCTCCAGTGGCAACTTTTGTGAGCATTAGTAGGGAAGGTCTAGAAGCTGGAGGCAGTCATACCAAATACCAGCCTGCAGAACTTCTCCTGTCCATTGTAATGACACAGATTGCAGATGCAAGGATGTATTTTTATCTTTTTTTTTTTTTAAAACAAATCTATGTGTTGCTTGACTTTACTTGAATACGGCATTGGTCTGTGTAGTGCAGTTTGAGCATCTCCAACACAATAGAATATAGCCAAGGAAAATCATTAGAAAATATGAAAATATATGCACTTTTTAAATTGTAGGAATTTGGATTTAACCAGAATCAGTGCTTTGGAAATTACCAGAAATTGATATGAGAGATCCATTTTTTCCCCACAATGTTTTCTGTTTGACTTTCCAAAAAAAAGAAGTTGAGTGTTACTGTAGTGCATCTTAGGTTGCCTGAGCAATTGTATTTACAGAAAAGTTAATGTTATTACTAGCTGGTCTCAGAATCAGTAAGACAGGCACTTTGGAATTAAAACATAATTCATTAATTAGCAATTTAAAACTGGAGAATTGTTGTGATCAGCAGCAGATGGTCTCTTATACAGCTTTAATAGAACTTAAACACTGTAGACAGTGGCTTTTGTCATTACAAGCTTTTCGAAATCTTTCGAAAACAGTTAAAGTAATTCAAAGCTTTGGTTCAAGATTGTTGCCTCTTTTTAAAAGGAGTTCTATTTAGTCAGGGTTGCAGAAGCATAAGCTGTAAACAAGGATGTTGCACCAAGTATTCAGCTTGTCAGCAAGGTGGTTAAGCTAAAGACTTGAGAACGTTTGTCAGTATATTCATGGCTGGTAATCCCAACACGGTTTGCATTCTGTTTTCTGTTTATAACCAATATTATAAAGCAGTTATGGGCTTTTTCATTGCTTTTTTTGGAGTGGGGACTAGGTTTGTTTACTAGTCATGAAGACTAATTGTGGAATACCTCTGTTGGTATACCAAGCTTGCATTGCATACATAAATAGCTTTTTTGTGGAGTGGAGTAGTGTCTTGATCAGAGGTTTGTTATTGTCACTGGAATTAGAGTTCATGTTTAAGTCAGAGTTCTGGACCCTTAGGGTAGACTTTCTCTAAAAGAGTACTGCTCTAGAAACTTAACTGCTGGTCTTGTTGATGCTGTGTACCCTTCTTGAATTAAGAGATAGTGGAGCAGAAGGCAGCCATGCTTTAGCTGAGCTTGCGTAACAGGAAAAGTGTGTAGCTAGAATGTATAAATTATGTCCTTGTTTAATTCTATGCAAGCCTGAGAAACTTCAAAGGATGCAGTTCACCTGGAGATGCAGATGAGAATTACAGAGTAATAGTAAGTGTAACTATCTTGTCAAGTGAACAAGATGGTGACTCAGTGTGAGGAGGGTTGGCAGAGGCAGCCTTTAATTGAGGAGAAATTGGTCACTGTAAACCAATTATGTCTTATTTTTAATGATGGGTTTCAGAGAACAGCAAATGAGTGCAGTATGATCTTGGCTGATAGCATGTGCTTTTCTTGTTGGATAAAAACCCAAAAGCCTGAGGATATGAAGTTGCAATCAGAAGTTTCACTTCTTTTTTTTTCCTCAACCTCCTCTCTCCTCTGAAGAGGAAAAAGTAGGCTATGCCAGTGGAAGAAACTCCACTTTTTTTGTTGTGAAACTGCTTGGTGTTTGGACGTATTTTGTCTTTGGGGACTAACATGGGTGCTTCGAAATTTGGAAAAGGGGTTGGTAACTTGCAGGGGAGAGAAGCATCCCTCACTCTTTCTGTAGCTTGGCATTTAATATTTTACAGCAAACTTTTAAGTATAACATATTTGAACTTGTACTAGATAGGGTTAATAGGCTAGAACAAAAGGTCAAAGCGTAAGGCATTAGGCTTAATTAAGGGAGAGCAAGAGTGGCGGGAGTATGTGACAGTTAAATGGGTTTCCCACAGACTAATGTCTGTTACAGTGCAACCATGCCTCAACTTAAGTGGGTTATTTTGTGCAAAGGGCAGCCGTGATTAGCAGTTTGACATGCCAGACGTTTCTGGCCAATCCCATCTGTTTTAGAGGTTAAAAAGCATACCTTTATGAGCTGATAGATTGATTTGTGTGCCCGTCTGGTAAAGATTAGGAGTCCAAGGCCGGTGCTGTAAATGCCAGTTATAGAATATTGTACTTTCTTAGCCGCTCTTTGTTTAAACTGTGGTGCAATGGGGCCAGCAGCTCTAAAAGTGGCCGCACGGCAGGGGTGCCACAGTGAGTGTTTGCAACCAGAAACTCTCTGGGAGGAACATTTCCTCCTTCCTCAGGTTTGTTTTGAATGTGAGCCTGTAGGCTTTGGGCGTTTTGTAGTGCTTTGCTTGGAAGGGGAATCTGGCTTAGCGTGTTCCCACGTAAGGCTCACGCCTCCTCCTCGCTGCAGTCGCTGCTCGTGTGCTTGTCCAGAAGTTACCTGTCCCAGCACGAGCAGTTCTCCAGTTCCAAGCACAGTTGGCTACAGGACAATTTTGGTACTTGAAAGGTTTCGGCATTTGTCTGAACTCATTATGCTGTCTGTATCCTTCTGCTCTGCTGTTGAACTGGGACGATCCATGCGTATTCTGTTGTTTTTCCTTTGTAGCTCTTACTTTCAGGATAGTTTTTCTGATTGTGTCATGAGGTTGCCTTAGAAGCCTAAAATAAAATAGGTAGCACAGTAAGTCTTGACTGTGTTTCTCGTCATCTTTATGACTTTGTAAAGTCAAAGTTACATTACTATTAATATAAGACTATTAATAAATCGTTGATGCAATAAAACTGTTTTTGATAATGTTCAAGGTTCATACACAGTTGAAGGTGATTATCCTATTTTAAAATCAAGTAGAGGTCAGACTGTATTGGAAGATAACTGACTGTGGCCCAAATGGTATGTGATAGCTTCAAGTCAAATTACAGTCTTCCTCACTTTAAATATAAACATGATTTAGAAATAAATTGTTAACTTAAAATGCATGTTGTGTAACATGCTGATTAACTTCCAGTGCATTTTATGAAAAGCAGGGAGATAAAAATGCATTCACCTAAGAGTGGTGCTTAAAACTCTCATTTTTATGACACTGTTCAAGTTTTCCCTATTCTATCTCTTTTCCATTCAAGCAGTGACACTTGTAGCTAAATATAACTGAGACATACTAGAGACAAATTAGCATTTGGCACCTTGCATTTAGCATTTCTAGATTAACTTTTAGAACTAGTCACCTGTCTAAAGTTTCTTGGTTTTCTTCTTGCAAACGTGATTATCCTTCCCTTTTCCATTTAAAAGAAAATGAAAGTGGATGATAGCAATGATATGCTATTCATGCAGTAAAGATTCCGTGTACCTGAGCTATATTTTTTCTGTGGCAGCTGTGACTTGTTCCTAAAGAGATTTCCTAATTTGCCAGTAACTTGTCTTCACTTTAGGAAGCTTTGTAAGAGCCAGCCTGGTTTGTTTTTTTTTTTTTCTTGTGAAAGTCTCCTCCTTTTACTTCTGTTTGAAATGCCTAGAAATATTTTCAGTGTCCTTTAGGATGAGCAAGGCAACATCATTATCTTGCAGTTTATTTAGTAACATGGAGCTGAAATGGGCATATGCAGCATCATGTTCTCTATGGAATAATATCTATTTAAATGATTTGGATCTAATACATATTTACATGAAAAAATGTCTTGCCCTTCTCTGTTGGGAGAGAAGGTGAACAAGCATAAATTTTATAATACTCATTGCTTCTCTTGCACTAAATCATACTTAAATTGCAGAAGGTTGTTGGCTTGAGAGTTGTATAAAAAGTGCTTGGCTAGTAAAGTAGGGTGCAGCGAGATTTATCTAATTTAATACTAAGAAAATGTTGTCAGCTGCAGTGTATTGATATGGGACTGCCTGAATCCAAAAGCTGTACTTCAGATTTTTGTATATGTATATTTGTAATAATTTCATGGCTATAATACACGAAATGTGATCTTGAAATGATCCATTAGTGCAGTGTGCATGTGTGCTCTATTTTGGCTAATTTGATTGCTATTGATCATACCTGAGCCATTATCTAATATCTTGGGAATGGATGGACTCTGTATCTACTTTTCTGCTGTTTCAGGGCAGAACATACTTCATGAAGTTTCTTGAAACAGTCATTGTTAAAAGTTTTTTATAATTACTGTTCAAGCATTATTAGCATTTCCCGCTCTAAGTGTAGCATGATGAAATAATGAAGGTTTTCATGTAGCATTCTAAAAATTGTAAACTCATCAGTTTAGCATTCCCAAGTATAAAGGCACTATAAATATTTGCTGGTTGTCAGTAGTATGGATGTATTTTTTAAAAGCATATTTTGTGTTGTGGCTTTCATTTAGAATATTAAAAAATATTTGCGTAAGCTATTTATACAGCTTGATTGGCCATTAGGCATCAAAAACAATTCTGTTTTGTCCATTGCTTTCAACTTTGAATAGTCTTCAAAAAAAAAAGAGAAAAAAGTAGGGACTTGGTCTTTGGTGTTTCAGAGGATTTGCTTTTTTAATGTAATTGATGAAAAGCAAGTACTTGGTTGGTATCCCTGACCCTTTGCAAACTGGGTTAGAAAGGATGCTGCACCATCCTTGTGAACTGGCCGACTATGGATTTCTCCTTATTTTAGATTTCCATACTCTTTGACCTTGTAGTTGTTGACTTTGGTCTGGAACAATTTCAAAGTCATGTAAATGAATGTAATTAAGGTATTGCTTATCATCTCAGAGAGTTCACAATGATGCTTATTGGCTAGAAAGGTTTGTTTACTTAATATGGAAGGTTAATAGAAGGTTAAATTTTACTGTGTAAAATGGCTTCATAATGTTTTTATTTAGCAGCTGAAGAAAATAGTGTTTGAAAAGGCAAATAATAGTTTTATTTGACCTCCATGTGTTTCCTGTAGCTTGCATTATTGGGAAAATTTATCTTCATTGCATAGTGTTATTACAGTTTTCCTTTCTCCTCGTTTTACAAAGGGGACCTCTCAGAACTATTTGGAGGCCTTTGTGTACAAAAGGAGCTACATTAAGGAAGGAAGTGCAAAAATGTTTGACAATAATTGCTATAAGTAGTCCATCCACTTCCACTCTGTCTTTTGTTCCCCCTCCCTGTTTTTGCCAGAATGAGATTCATGCTTTGTTCTTTGGTGCTTCTTTTGTCTTTATTCCCACTGCTGCAGAAATACAGTGAAAAAGCAGTGTGAAACAGCTGGGAAGAACATCAAGATACTGGTTTCTGCCTTCATTTCTCAGGCAATAGAAAGAACAGGGCCTAGGCCTCTACTTTCTTGTCAGTAGCCTTCAACTTTGTTTGACTATAGTTGTTTTGCTTATCGTTTATGGAAAAAATTGCTTGCCTGAGTGGGGTTTTTTTTTTTTTTTTTTTTTTTCCTCCACTCAGGAGTTTTTGCAGTTGGCAAAGAGATGACTACGTGACAAGTGTCATATCAAACAGAACAAAAAGACGCCCAGAAAACTTTTTCCAACACCTTTTTCATCTCATGGACTTTTTCTAGGAATGCAGCTCCCAGATGGAGAAGCAGACATCCGTGCTGGGGCTGGGAATCCAAGTGAGGGTGTTCTGCCAGTCCTGTACTGGACTGAGTTTGGTGGGGAAGGATAAAGCTGTGTGAAATGTGGGCACAACTTTCTGCACAGATTTCTGCATCCATTTGGGCAACAAGGACTGCTGGCTGTGTTTACCTTATTTTGCAGAGTACTTGGTTTTGTAATTTCTCTCTTCTAACAAGAGAAGGATGTGGGCTCCTTGTTGTTGAGGTAGCTAACTTTCTTCTGAATTACTTGAATTTTATGTGCTAAAGTAATTATGCAACAATGAGAATATCCTTCAAACGCTCATTAATTCAATGCATAGTCTTATTTGACTGTTTCTGGATTGTGGAGATACCCTGTAACTCAAACCCAAGAGCACCCTTGCTCTCTCCCATTTTTGTAAGAGCTGAAGGTTTCAGGTTCTATTCTCTGCTTCTTAAGTGTGAAGATAAACCACGCTATTGTTCTTTCTTGAATTTGTAATAACAACCATAAATTGAAGCGATCTAAAGGTGCTTTCAGAAGGTGGACAGCAAAATCTCTTAGGGTGAGATGTGAAGAGGATAAGAAGCTAAAGTTTAAAACCAGAATATAATGATCCAAAAGGACTGGGGAGGTTGGGGAGGTGGAACACCACAGATAAGTGTGAAATCCTTCAGTTTCGAAACCAGGAGTGGTGCTGTTGAGTTCTCTAAGTCCAAAATTTGTCCTGAATTCCAAGATCAAATGTTAAAATCCTAGAACTCCCAGAATAATGGATCTCTAGAGGTGTATGGCTGTGGTGTGGAAAGGCAAAACCAGCAGAAAAATCCCCTTAATCTGTCCTTTGCATCCTATTTATGGAAAATAAGGGAAGAATGTATGCACCTTTGCCATTCAGTTTTGCTTAGCTAACATACTAAAGGCAAATCTGCTCCAGTCTGGTAAACAGTGGCCACATAAGAGTGCAAAATTTTTTGAAGAAAAATTTCCTCTTGCCTATGGAGGTCCAAAGGATTTTTAAAGAATCAGTCCTGATCCTCTAACTTACTGGTGTGTAAGTCTCTGCTACCTTAAATTTCATCCTGCTACAAAATAAATGCAAAAGGACCATTTAATAAACTCTGCTGATAGTATTTTGTAACCTCTTTGCACTCCCTCACATAGGTTTAACTGTTGAGATGAAAAGATAACAAGGTTGTGCAGAGTCACATTTAGTGTTTACTGAACTCTGGCTCATCTTTAGATTACACTATCAAACATGAAAGTTTGATTGTGTCTCTTGGATATAGCTCTTGAGAACACAGCTGTCTTGAGTGCTTGGTCACAAACATTTTTTTTTAAGCTTGTTTGTCATATGCCCAAGGCTATCTCAGCTTGCATATGACCCAACTGGTTTTTGATCGGAAATGCGTAAAAGGTCACTTTGCCGAACTTTATCTTCTGGACCTCGAGTTTTACCATTGGTGATATTCTACTGTGAATTTCCTAAGTGGAAAAAAGGGTCTGCTCAGTGTGCCCTTCAGGCTTCCCAGGCAGTTTCACTTTTGCCTTACCCTGCTCTGGTTTTGTTTTCACAGTTTTCTAACATGTGATAGAGGAAGTGAGCAGTATTTGGACGCTATTTTTGGGGTAATGCTGAGTATTTTGGGTTGCAATGCTGTATGGTTCCTCTAGCTCTCATGTCTTGTCCAGGCAAATGTCAGCTATATTCTGTCTCTGCAAAACTGAACTTGAGCATTAAAGCAGGTCTTAAAATATCCTTTTTGTGCTGATGATCACACTACTTCTGTGTCTTCTACCTTATGACTTTGTTGTTATTTTTTGAGAAAAATTGCACATGCTTCGCGAGATACCAGGAGCACAAAACCAATCAAATTTCCTCTCTTCTGGCCTTCTGGGGATATTGTAGGACACTGCTGTTCTGCTTCTTAAGTAGATTTAGAGCCTCCGATATCAGTTACTCTTTTGGATAATGGATTGTATGAATTTAACATATAAGCATGCTCGCCTCCTTTTCCTGTCCTCTGTAAAGGTCACTGTACAGGAGGGAAAGTTGAGTCATGGGCTATAAACACTTGGAGGTCTGCTATCTGATCTAATTTTTGTTAGCTTATTGCTTGGTGCTGTGGCAGGTGGACTTTGTCAGGTTTATCCATGGCGGTGCTGCTGACCCTGGTGACCTGCTCCATTCCTCTGCAGAAGATCTCTTCCCTGCCAGGGGATGGCAGAAGTCAGGGTGTGTTGTCTCCTCACTTGCTTCTCTTCCTTGCTGAGCAAAGTGAGTTGCTTGGAGATGCAGCTGTCCTATGTGTGGTTTTTCTTAATTTTTTCTTCTTCAAATCTAAAAACTTTCCCATGTCCCATGGAGATCATCTTCAGGATTCAGAAAACTCATGCAAGATGGCCTGGATTGTAGAAATGGGAGTGGGTGTTTAAATAATTCAGGAAAGTAACTTAAGATACTGCAATATTTCTGAATAGATAGGAGAAGGACTATGTGAAAGGGCATGTAACAATAGGTAGAGTAGAGCTGGTGATACTGGGAACAGCAAATACTTCTGAGAGGGAAGTAATGGATGGGGGAACCATTTTTACAGTTCCTGAATCCCTTCCATCTGTCGGGGCTGAAGCACCTCCTGTGGTCAGCTTTTTAGGTGGTGTCAGTTTTGGGGTTGTGTTTTGTTGGTTGGTTTTCAATCCCAGTTTAGATTCTGTAGTTAAGATACATCTATCAAATGACATCATTTAGATTCTGTAGTTAAGATCATCTATCAAATGACCTCATATATTCTTGTTTGGAAGAATTAGGGAAAAAGGCCACTTTATGATGTAATTGAACTTGTAGTGATGAGATTTACTTGTAGAAATTTTAGGGGGGGAAATGTATTGATAGAAGTTTGGGAAGGGTATAAATTATGTTTATTTTGCAAGCTTTTGAATCTTTCTGGTAAGTGAGAGTCTTATTCTTTCTGGGTAAAATAGGTCTTGCTCGGATGGATCAAGTGTGAAATTTTAAAGTATCATTTCTGCAGAAATTGTTTGGAGGCTTCTTATGATTTCAAGAGTGCAAATAATGCAGTGCTCTTCAGTTGTAATACATAAAAATGAGATGGAGAAACAAACACATGCTTACCTTTCAGCCTGCATAAACAGCCTTGCTAATTAAGATAAGGGCAAATATCCTTACTATTTTCCTTTTTGATTTAATCATTAGACAATATTAAAAATGTGTAAACATAATTCGTAAACTCACTTTCCTGAGTTCTGACTCCCTGTACTACATATGCTGGTGTGTTCAAGCACTGTGTTTCTGTATTGGTTATTTACAAGTGAGTCTCTTAAGATATGTAGAAATAAGTGGTAATTACTAAAATGCGATCACAGAAGAGAAGAAAAAGGTGTAATACCTTCTGTGTGCTTTTATTAGCTCTCCGTGGTTATCCTGTGTGTGCTCCTTTAGTCTTTGCAGGTTGCACATGTGTAATGTGGAGAACACGTTTTTGTCTGGAAATGCAAAAGTGGTTGGTTTGAGGAGTTCAGTGACCACGGTACAGCTGGGAGATTTGTCTCCCGCTGGATTTGACCAGCACTGGATATTTTGATACGCTGCGGTCTGTGGGCACAGCTTCCTCTCAGTTTACAAGTGCTGTTTACCACTCCTTGGGACTACACACTAACACAACAGAAGTCTGAACTAATGTCAGATTAAATTTTAGTCCACAGAAATTGCTCATTGATCATCTTATGTGAAGTAGCTGGTTAAAATTCTCCCCCACCACCCCCTGCTTTTAATCACCATTACATTGTTTTTCCCAGCTGTTTTTAAGTGGAATGGGAAGAACTGGCTTAGTCTGAAGCAACTTACTACTCCTTAAATAGTTCACACTGACATCAGTGGTTGTCTGAAATCTGTTTCCTCTCAAAAGATTTGTGATGTATACAGACTTTCAGGTACAAGACCCTTCTAAATAAAAACATATAAACAGACTTGGGTTAAAATTGTCACATTTGTGAGCTAACGTAGCTAAAGCTGTAGAGTTTATCCGGTAAAGAGAACTGCCCGAAGGTTTAGTTATGTATTTATCCTGTAAAGTCTACAGTGGGTTTGTTCTCTTAGATAGTGTCAAGCCTCAATCTGGGCTGGCTACTTCATGGATGAAGGCAGGTATGCTTATTTGTACTCCTTTCTTTGGAAGTTGGGGAACAGCTGGCTTTTTCCTTCTTTTTAAGCCTTGCAGCTTTTAATGAGATGGCTTTAAGTCATCATCTGCTGTGACAGAAAGTACGTATAATAGCATGCCTGCTGTAGGAAGTTACGGCTCTTGCCCTGTAAGTGGTGTGCCCTGTTCCTCTCTGCGGGCTCTCTATCCCTGTATTGGTTTTTTTCCCCTTTTACTGGGAAAAGGGTGGGATGCAAACCTATGGCAAGCTGACTTCTGTGTCCTTGCAGCCTCCAGTAGTGGAACAGACTCAACAGGGATATCTGGGCAGAGAGAGGGTGAAAAGTGTCCAGACTCAAGTTTAAAAATTAATCTAGGAAGGACATTCTCAAAATAGATTAGAACATGTGAACATATAGCTGTGAGAAAGGGAACGTAAAATATTTTGGTCCTAAAAGAGGCTTTTTAAAGGGATAGCTGTTTGCATCTCTCTCAACATCCCAAATCGCATGTTTCTGATGCTTAAAAGTATTGATTCCATTTCTGAAGGAAACCTGTCCTGGTTTGCTTTCAGTGCTTCCTGCTCTCATAAGCTTTGACACTGAGGGTGAGAAGACATCAGGCTTAAATGGAACACACCTAAATTTAGGGGAAATAGCCCTACTGCCTGCACGAAGTGAGCTCTTTTTTAGCATTAAAGGTTGAGTTTGTGATTAGTTAACACTGTTTCTAATATGCTAACTAACATTTATTTTAGCTGTTCCTTTTAACAGCAATATTGCAGTAAATGTGCCTTTTCCAAGGAGGAGTCAGTCCCTTGACTCCATACCGTGTTCTGATTCCAGGGGGAGCTTAACGTGAAAATTGGTGAAACAGTAGGGTCTTCTGTGAGTTGGTGGTTTGGTTGTTGTTGTTTCCTTTTGCTGGAAGGAGTAGATTATATCCAGGGAACAAGTGATTCCACCCCCCCAAGTCTGACTGTGGTTTTCATTTCCTATGCTAATGATTGTTTTGTAACACAGGAGCCCAGAAATGGTGGCTGGAAATAGCACTCCACTGTGTTTTGGAGCAGAAAACCACATGCACACACTAAAACAGGGTAGGAATGGGACTGTTAAAATTTGACAGGCTAAAATGTGTGGGGTATTAAGTTGGCCAGAGCATCCAGAAGGGAAGTCTGTGGCAAGAGAGCCATCCCAGGGTCCCACAGGCTTATGCCAGGATTACTTCAGTCTAACACTGACAAACACCTGGTTGTAATTGCATGGAGACATTATTTAACAACAGAATAATGGGAAAAGATGCTTGTGTAGAACTAGCAAGAAGGGTAACATCCTCCTGGCAGTGCACTGCATGAGATTAGCCTGTGGAGCAGACAGGGACAAAACTAAGGCCAGCTAAGACAACAGGTAACCCTCTCACCAGACAATCTTTATTCAAAAACAGAGTAAATATCTCTTATTTTGGTTTTTATCTTTGTCTCTTCTTGCTAGGAGAAGATTACAAGGCAACAGGAGATTACAAGGTAACAGGTACCTCACCTGTGCTTTAGTCTGAGGAATTCAAGTCCACCTCTCACTTAAGCTCATCATATGGAGGCAGAAGCTCTGCCACCCGTGTGAATGAATGATACGGCCAGGACTGTGTTACCAGTGGCAGTTGTTGAACCCCCACTGATGAATTTTCACTTTAAACCACTGTCAAATAATGAGAGATTTTGCTTGCACAGAGGCTGGCATTGCACATGTGAGGGAAAGCTTGGGCATATTCACTTAATTAGATATGGAAATAAAAGAGAATAGCAAGAGTGACTCCTTACACATAAAGTACACAGATTGATGTTACAGCTCAGTTTCACTCCTGCCACTTCACTGGTACAGTCATGGGCTGTGGTATTGCCCTCATGGGAGCAGTTTCAAAGAGGTGCAGTTATTTGTCATATTAAAAGCATAAATGTTTGTGCCATCTTCATTTCCTGAGCCTGCTGCAGGATGAGCAAAGAGAGTGGTGTTACTGATCAGTGTTTGGGAGAGCTGGAGGATATCTAAGGAAAGCTTTGCAAGAGAGCACAAGTGGAAGTAAAGGAAAGCAGGAGAGTGGAAGTGATGATTTTTGTATATTTTATCGCTGCCTCCCTCCTCAGTAGGCTCACCTGAGCCTCCTTTCAGCCTCCTAATCAAGAACAGCAGCAAGAGATGGGTTAAATAAAAGTTAATAAATAAAGCGAGTCATCTGTGTTAGGTGATTCTCTGAACAAAAAGATGACTATTTCCGTCTGAGAGACTGTGTCAGTGTTGCCCTCTTTATTTTGTCTTCCTTTTCCAGTTTTAGTTATTTTTAGCACTTCTCCAAAGTAAAGAAGAAACATAACCAGGTATTTAAGTAGAGGATGTTTCTTAATCAGGTTTATGAGATACTCTACTCCAGTTTTGCTAAAGGAAATTAAAACAGAAGCCCTGACTCATATGTTTTACATTCTTTCATTGTAAAGTACAACTCTGCCATGGTTAATAAGTGACTATTCTAGCTTAGTATTGGATGAAAAGGCAAATATTGCTACAGTAACTTCTGAATGCATTTGGTAATTGAAACTAATTTAAACAAACAAAACCAACTCACAAAAAAGAATTTATAAAGACCACTCATTTCAGGCTTTAATCTGTGCAGCTGATCTGCATTAGGAATTTCTGTAGGTAGCCCCTGTTCAATACATGGTGTTCCAGAGCTTTGCTCTGAAGACTGCAGGAGACCTATCACAAAAGTATTGACATCCTTCTGTGAATGAAGGGGTAGAAAAAGCACTATTGGATATTTCCAAATAAAAAAAAAGCCTTTTGAAAAGTCTTAATAGGTTATCAACATTTTGATGACTGAAAATATGTGTATAAACTCATACAATATCTTGATTTAGAAGGGATCCATAAGGCTCATTGCGTCCGAGTCCCTGCTCCTTGCAGGACTACCTAACACTAAACTATGTGACAGAAAGTGCCATCCAGAGGCTCCTTGAACTCTGGCAGGCTTGGTGCCATGACCACTTCCCTGGGGAGCCTGGTCCACTGACTGATGGTCCTCTCAATGAGCAACCTCTTCCTGATATCCAAATGGGCATGGGAAAGATCTGCTCTAGTCTGTAATTGCTGGGAGAGTCACCAGACTTTCTCCCAGTAATACAAGCAGACCGTGGTGCTTCCTGTTGGCTTACACGGAGAAGCGCTATGCACTTCTTCCTATGAGTACATTTGGGGTTAATTTGGGCTGTCATAATATTTGAACATTTTATGCCCTACCTGGATCTGGTCTGTAAGATCGAAAAAACACCCCAACTTCTTTAATAAATACGTTTCAGGTTACATGTTTTATGTTGGGCTGTGTTGTTGTTGATTTGATTTCGATTATTTATTTTTAAATGGCACTGGCTGGGTTTTTAGAAGATTATCCTTGACACAGTTTTGTATTTGACTCCAGCCTGTTATTTGGAATATTTGGACAAAGTGCTAGTTATCTTTACTGGCTAAAGAGCTTGTACGTGGGGGAAAGAAAACCTTTTTATGTTGTCATTGGACTAAATGAGCTGTCAATGGTCCACGCTACTGCATGTGCTGTAATTGCTGAATAGTTCAATTGACCGATAAGTTACTTTTCCCAAATATTGTTCCTGCTTTGAGAAGTTATTTTGACATCTATATTTTTAAACTTCTGAGTAAAATAGTACAAACATTGTTGGACTTCCTGTAGACTTTAGGTTTTCCAGCTGTGTTTGGGTCTACATGAGGTTATCAAGGTTCTATGCTAAATATTAGCTCAGGGTCTGCTGCTTGAGTATTGTATTAGAGCACTGTAAAGAAGTTTTATAACAATACAAATGGGCACTTAACCCATATTGGCTTTGCAGAGAACTTCAAAAACTATAGTCAGACTCTAATCACATACAGTTATCTATAATAAAATCATTATTTCTGGCACTTGGATGTCTAAAAAGCATTAAGATTCAGCAGTTCTTAAATGCAAAAGAAAATATTGATTACAATTTGGAAGCCTGCTATGAGTTATGGAGTACGGCTATATATTTTCATCTTTTGCTCTTTAAAAATTAATTTGTTCCTTTTATGCCTGTTGTATAAAAGGCTGCATTGTTCAAGATGGGTGGATAAGTAAGATGAGCCCATAGTTGTTTTCTGTTTCAGCTGTAGCTATATTAATTGAAAGGGCTCATGGAGTTGTTTCTTCATGTCAGGAACTCATTATGTACCTGAAAATTGTCTTCATCTACTGTAAGACATTTTTGGAAATAATTGGAAGAATATGTGGAAGGAGACACCCTTCACATGGTAGCAGTTGTTCCAGAGCCTGACCTTCTTGGCATTGGCCATGATGATAACTCTGGGATTGAAAATGCAAATTTTAAGTCTCTCTTTCTTGTTTGAATTAGTAAAGTGCTTTCTCAAAATTACTACTGGTCCTAATCAATCATCTTCCCTTAAAAAAAATAAAAATCATCTGAGGTCTTTGATACCAGATGAACTTTCCAGGTTTTTAAATCCTTTATTCTGGTTTTCACCTTGTCAGCAGTGATAGCTTTGACTGCTGTCCAGCCAGCACTCTCAGGCATGGTGTTCTGAAGCACTCATTGGATTTTCTGGGTGACTGAGAGTCACCTGGTCTTGTGCTCTGATCAATAAAAGGATGACTTGCTTTTCTGGGTAATCTTTCCTTTCCAGCTGGACATGGCACTGCTTTGCCTTCAGAGTACTTAGAGATAAAAAGAAGTAGCAAACAGAGATAAAGCACTAAAGGCAGGTGCTACTATAGTTTACCAGCCCCTGGAGCGTTTTGCCTGTCCTTTTTTCTAAGTGTTTTGCAATTTGCTGGTTTTCTGAGGTAGGTACATCCGGCAGGCCCCCAGCCTTCTGCATCAGGACACGGAGAAATGCACTCAAGAGCTGGCGTGTCCTGGGGGCTGTCTGTGGCTCTGTGACCTCAGTCGTCGCCGGCCCTTGGTCAGTGCTCCCCAGCTTCGGTCAGCAGCTGGGCACAGGGAGGACAGGAGTGGTAAGAACATGCTCGGGCAGTTCTTCAACAGCTGCTTGGATTCCTTTTGGCTTCTGGGTACAATTCAAGGTTTTGGCCTCAGTTACTTTTAAGCCTAATGTGACTTGAGCTCCGGCTGAGAGGCTGCCTGCTTTTTTTTTTTTTTTTTTTTTTTGATCCAGTATGGCAATTAATGTCAACTGGGATACTTGACCTAGATCATCCTAGTTTTTAATGTCAAGTAGCCATTGGCAGGAAGTTCTTAGAGAAGTACTTCTGCCTGTGGAATGTGCTCCCAACCTGGTCTGGTGGAGTCGGCTCGCTGGGCGGGCTCAGCGCCAGGCCTATCTTATTTCTTTGCCTATGGAGATGAGAATGGCTCAGTGCTTCTCCTGTTCTCCTTTGCCCCTGAAGAAAGGCAGGTTAATGCGAGTTTATAATCACTACACCAAGATTTTTCCACTTGAGCCATGTGGGAAGATAAGTGAAATATATGTGAAAGAAAAAATAGCATACATGCCTTAATATGCAAGGGCTTTTTTCCTGAGAGAATTTAATTGAATGTTTTGCATGAAATGAAAGCAAGAGACGTTTCCTCACACAGACCAGTTTGAAAGTATGGCAAGTTAAATTTAGATAAGTGCTGTTTTCTTTCAGCTTAGTGGAAGACTCTACAGCCAGGCATGGAAAGCTTCCTTCCTGCTGGGAGAGGAGATTTGTCAAACCATTAAAACCATCACCAAGTGCTTTAAGCTTAAAGCACCATCCCCAGGTTTCACAGCTGAACAGGCTGTAACAGGGCCCACTTTGCCCCAGGGGAAGGTGTTTGGTGCTTTTTTCTTAGCTGTGACATTTCCGATGAGGTTGGTCAGTTCGTTGAAGCAGAATGTTCAGGATGAAATGTAGTTTTGAGGAGGAGGGATTTTGCCTGGAGTGCTACATGGCAACTGCATGCCAAAGCTGGAGCAATGAACTGTTGGAATACAAATACAGTCAAAACTTTGGCCTGGAAAAACTCTGTTCTACAACTGCTGTGAGACGTCTGAAGGTTTGTTGGCAAATGCCCAACAGCCAGCCAAGATGACTCTGGTTATAGAAGGATACGAGGAAGGAAGAGGGGAGGTAAATTTCATCTTAAGCCTTAAGCAACTAAGACTTGCTAGCTCAGTATGGAACCAATTTCTAACAGTACATCAATATCGTGTCTCTTTTTGCTCAGGTGAGAGACTGCCTGGCCCTACAGGATGAGGGAGTTCAGCTTGCCGTGTCTGCTTTGGACAGGATAGAAAACAAATTACTTACCTCCCTTTCCTGAACACATTTTAACCCTTTTCCTGTCAGTCTGGATTCTGGAGAGCTTTGGGAACATGGTTTAGCAGAAGAACGATGAGGAATTAGAGGTTGAAAGTAAGGGAGAAAAGTTACTTGTTTCTGGGAAAGATGAGGAAATAAATCAGAAGTAGAGTTAGGGAACTTGAGAATATTTATTGCTTTAGTTCTTGTCTGTCTAATAAAAATGAGGACTCTACAAGCAAAAATAAGAGATAATGGAGGTGATAAACCTGAACAGGTAGCTTGTTTCAGTCAAATGAAGATTCACAGGTTTCAGCAGATATTGGATAATATTTTTAAGCGTAGAACAAAAGAAAAAAGGCTTAAGAAATCAAGAACTTAAGGAAATAAAGTAGAAGAAAATATATAGGTCATACCTGAAGAGAGATCTTTTGGTAAGTCTTTTTTGAAGACTGTCAACAAAGAGAGGAAGTTTCTGTGCTAATGAGAAGAGTTACTACCCAGAGTCAGGCAATTCTTGTGACATCTGAGAGGAAAAGTACTGAAGGAATAAGTGCAAGCTGACAAATAATGTTGAAATAAACACACTAATTGGTGTCATGTAACTAAAAGCAGTTCCATGAAGGACTGGTGTTACCTGGGAGCAGGCACCCACTGGAGTGAGTGGGAGATGCTGGGAACTTACACAATCAGTGCTTTGTTAATAATTTTAAAAGGGGAGGATTAAGCTGGTGCTAGGACAGTGTGGGATTTGTCTCACCTGTGTTAATAAGGTCTAACTCTTGAGTGCAAGTGGGGGGAAGACCCTAAATGTATCCAGCAAAGAGAAATAGGAATCCTGGAGACCTCCTGTCAGGCGGGGAGCAGAAGCAGGCACTTGTAGGATGTGACTCATTTGACCTCCTTTTGACATGTTCTGTAGGAGGAGTTCAGTCAAAGAGCCTGGTTCTTCCCATGGGCTGTAAAGGGAGACCAACATGACGTGTTCAGATACAGACACCTACACTGTAAACATCTTCATTTGGTCAAGTGAATCCTGGCTTGGCGTCCACATCTGAGAATGGGAAGACAAGGGTGCTCTGTTATTATGGCTTGTGGTTAAGTGTCAGATGCCCTCCATCCTACTTGAGTAAAGACTCAACACCTTCCCAAAATGGAAGCTGGCATTCCAGGGCCTCCAGAGGTCTGCCCAGGTAGATTCATGCTGAGGCATTGCGAGGGCATCGCCCTTGTGCCATCTCCGCACGGGCGGCAGGAGCCAACCCGTCATGACTCTGTGCTCCGCTGGCGTCCGTGCCCGTGGACACCAGGGGTAGATCCCGGCTACGAGGCACAGTCCTGGCGAGACGTGAGTGCACATGGACGGTTCCCCCCAGCTCTGGAGCAAGGCGAACCTTCCGAGAGCTGGAAGTAGTGGATTGTTGAACGTCCCCCTGTGGCAGTGACGGATTTACAGGTGAGCGTGTGTGGATGTGACAGGTGGTCACACGGTGAGCTCCACAGGGACACTATTACTGAGAGCAGGGGCTCCGTGCTGGTGGCAGCCCTGGTGCTTATCTCTAAATCACCTGGCGCGTGCTTGGTGGGCCATGAGCAGCAAATGATTTATTGAGCCTGGTTCCTGGGTGAAGTTGGAGTGTTGCCCTGTGTTGTTACATAGGGTCACATAAAGCACTAGAACTCAGGTTTTGTTGTTACTAAGTCAGTAATTTTGGACTATAAGTAATATGCAGATGTTACCATTGTGTTGTTTCTATTATATCCATACAAATGTGTTTTTATTGCTTCGTGGCTTTGAGATTTTTGTTTATGCTGCAAAACTCCTAAATAAATAAACGCGTGTATCTGTGTTTCATTTGAAAACTCTATTTTTTTTTTTCGTCTTGAATTTTTTGGTGGTGTATTTGGAATACCAGCATATTATATGGTGGCTTCAGTATTCTTTCCCTGAGTATGCAGTATAATTGATGTCTCTGGAACAGATTTTTTTTATTATTATTATTACTATTTTTTCAAGAACAAAACAGAAAAGCTTTAATATTCCATCATTGTGAAATGTGTTCAAGTTAAAATCAAATTAAAACAGGAGTTTTATTAACTTCTCTATCAAAAACTTCCAGAAAAATTTAAGTTGTTTTAAAATTCAAGGCACTGGACTAATGCTTTTTTAAGAAAAGGAGGAGTGTCACATTTAGTGTTATGACTATTATGAATTATTTTATTCAAGTATATTTTAAAAAGTAGCCTTGTTGAGAAGGTCTTCATTTTTATTGCAGAAAAATATAAACATATCATTCTCATTATTACACCTCTTTTCTTAAAGTGCTCATTGTCTCTGTGCAGGCTCATTTTATAATGTATGCATCTGGTAATGAAAATAATAATTAAATTCTTTCACAATGAAACAGTGATTGGGGGGAGGAGGGTGGGGGCGGAGAAAGCTCAGGCAATACTAGCAGCTGAATTCATACCCAGCAAAGCTATAGCTAATTGACTAGTAAGGCTGATTCTTCACCTTTAATGTATTTTAAAGCCTAAAGTTATATTTTGAAAGAGGTGGTTCTCACTTTTTTTTTCCCTAATTGGCACTTCATATTTGGAAACTCCACTTTCTTTTTTCCCTCCTTTTATTCTTCCAGTATTTTTTCCCTGTTTCCTGCTCTCCTGCCCTCCACAAGTCTTCTCCCCAGCCTCATGTGTGTTTTCTGACCTTCAGCCAGTGAGGAATTGCTCTTGTACTGGGGCTGTGAGCGACCCAGGCACTGACTTTGAAGGGTTTGAAGAAGATGCTGCCAGGGAGGTTGGAGAGGTTTGAGAGAAGGTGCCTCTGTTGATCCAAAAAGTGCACATTGTGATGAGCCAGGCTGTATAACCAAACCCTGACAAAGTCTCTCAGTTCTGGGAAGGACAAGGGTGTAATCTGGAGCTGAGTAGCAAAACCAAGCTGATGTGGATTAAGATACAGTTTATTTGGGTGAGTGTGTGCGTGCTGATTGAAATGCAGGAAATAATGTAACATGGCTGACCAAAAGTATCTGGCTTAAATCTGATTTACTTTTTTAGTTCTTAATCTCTCTGCTTTTCATTTTGTTATTGCTTATTTTATTTGTTTGAGATTATGTGCTCTCTTTATGTTTTTTGTCTGGGTTGATTTTCTTGGGTCTTTTGGGTTTTTTTCTGGATCTGTGCCTTTTTTCCTTTTAAATCTGGGTTGGGTGCTTTTTGTTGGGTTTTTTGTTTCTTTTTAAATTTTTTTTCTTTATTTATGCCTTATCCCTAAGCAGTGTTTACTTTGCTGTATATCCTCTGCATCTCTTTAAAGGCATATTCAAAGAGATTTATTCTTCAGTCAGGTCTTGAAAATGATAGAAGCAACATCAAATGTTTTGAGAGTTAGGACAAACTTCTGACAGTGCCCAAGCTCAGCGTAGCCCTAGATGTCTGTGTTCATGTTGTCTTGCAGGCACAGATTAATGCTGAAATAGTCTCACAGCCTTGGACTGTGTAATGATTCCTCTTGTGTAACAGAGGGAGGGAAAATGAGGTGGGAAAGACGTCAGACTTGGCTGGGTATGTGGGATTCAGATTGGGGGAGCTGTAGTACCAGGGCTCATCCTTTTCAGAATGCCTTTCACTCATATCTGAGGTCTGGGGTGGCCTGAATCCATATAAAATATGATTTTTGGGAAGGCCGGTCTGATCCAAGTGCTGCACATTTGGTATGGTGTCAGTGTTTCCTACTTGAGATTAATCACTGTTACATCTTAATAAAATGGATGTACAACCTACTTTATTAAAAAAGGCAAATGGTGTACAATATTAAAGGCCTAGAAGGTGCACTAAAAGGATGGCGTGTAATAATAAGATTTACCTTGCATGAACAAAAAGCAAAGTGATTGTATTTGAAGCTGCTGCTCCATCATTAACTTGGAAACTAATTTTGGTCTTTCTTGAACTTCTATAAACGCTCTGTTTCAGTCACCACCTGCAGTAATTCATTCTACCACCCTTAGCATTAAATACTTCCGAAGGACTGAACTATTTAGTGTGTTTTCAGAAAGTACTTTGAAAATCTGTCATTTCAGAATGTCTTCTTTCTTGATGAAAAATCAACATGGGTCCTTTAACTTCTTCGTTACAAATGTCTGAGGTCACGTATCACCTTTTTTGTGTTTTGTTGACATTTCATCCTTCTTTAGACCATAAAGGAGAACCAGTAATTTTTCCTGTTTGCCCTCAAAAGCTGTATCCATCTGCTTTTTTATTTTTTAATGTAGTGTGGATTATTTAAAATATACTCCCTCTCTTACCGTCTCCTATAGTAAGTTTTTTCTGTAAACTTGTGGGAAAAAACAAAAGAAAAATTCGGTGATGAAAAGCCAAGTTTGGCATGGCAAAAGTCTTGAGTTTCTTTGGGGGTTTTGCAACTATGCGTGCCTCTTGCAAAAGTTTTGTTAAGTGGGACAAAACTGGATGGAGAACTGTAACTCTGCGGTTTGGTTTCTGCTGTTCTCTTTGGCTGTGATGAGAGAAAGGAGTAGCCCAGGCGCTCAGCTGTACTAGCGGCTGCTCTGGAGGGGGGACCAGCAGGCCCCTGGGCTCACCTCTTACCTGCCAGCCTCCATGGGAAGCAGCTTCATCATCTGGCACAGCTTCCCTCTCAAGGGAACAACTGCCAAGAACACTTTCTTAAGTGAATCCTATTTTTGAGAGTAGAAGACCGTCTACTCAGTGGTTTTGTTTACATCCACAGAACTAGAGTTAAGATGTCTTACATCTGACTGACTAAAGGGGTAAAATCTTTTACAGGGGCATTACTGAGTTCAGCAAGTTGTAACCGTTGCTTGTTGAACTTCTAAATTTTTTTTAAGGAGAGTGTGGAGATGTTTTGTGCTATACATTTTTTGGCAACAAATGGCACGGAGAGAGCAGGAACAGAGAAGGTTCTTTATCATTATGAAAAACTAGCAAATCCTGTTTTCATGTGGATTGGTAAATTTTCATGAATAATTGGTCAAGTTAATTGAAGTATGCATTTCAACTGTGTTGGTTTTGTTTGTTTTCTTCTTTTTCCACACCACTTATTCTCAGGTTTCTAGGACAGGTCATGTTTTTGCAGGACACGCTGTACGATTCATCCTTGAAATAAAACCATATTGGGAAAGGGTTTCACTATTTAAAAATAACGTAATCTAGTCCAGTACCTTTGTTCCAAAAGCAAATATCAGTGAGCCTTCATTACTGTTGAAATGATGCTGTTTCTCAGTTGCATCTTGATTTCACTGTGTACCTAAGGAATGGGAAGAGCTTCATATTTCTGAGGATGGTTGGTTGGTGTCTTCAAGATCTGCTTATTTTTCTGTGTCAGTCATGATCATTGATCTTCCTTTGAATTTGTGGACTCAATTTTGCAAGTTTTGTATTTGTCCCATCACCCGTCTGTCGTCCCTCCCTCACGACTGGCTAGTGTTGAGGCTGGTAGGTTGATTCATGTGCTTAACCTGCTCTTTCTGTATTTTTGGTGTTGAAACTTCCTGCTGATAAATGGAAAAACTGCGGCTAGAAGCTTACCTGATCATTATTAAGAATTCTAGCTCTTACAATCCAGAAAAGTTTGTTAAGGCAGAAAATAATTTGGTGCTGTTACTTGTATGTGGTGACAAAGAAACATCTGCTTGGAGAGCTTACAGTGACCCAGTTTAAATGGTCTTGAACAGTACTAAAACAAGTTCTACAGTATCAGGATTTTTTTTTTCTTTCTCATTTTGAAAGAATCAAAGATAAATGTCTTGCACATTAAGGAGATGAGCTGTAATAAAGCATATATGGATGATATGGCAGCAGTCCAAGAGCATTAGTATGCATGCCCTGATGGAGTTGTGGTGGCAGCTAGCAGTCACTCTCAACCTAGAGCTAGATGTTACTCAGGGAGCACAGAGAGCCTTCCTCCGTGAGCTGGGCCTGTTTTGGGAGAAACTCACACCAGTTCAAGACATTTCTTGCCTGGATTGCTGTGAAACGTGTTGGTTTGGAGAACCAGTGTCCAGCTTTTCCAGGGAGCTGCATTGGTGGCACAGGGTCTGGACTGCAGATGACAGTGTGTGTAGAGGTGTGGATAACCGTGGTAGGGTGTGTACAATGTTGTAACAGAAACGTATGGGCAACACACAACTGTGCTGACACAGGGCTGGTAGTGCTAGCAGACAGGGAGCAAAATTCGTATTTATTAGCAGGCGTATGGAGTTACACAAGCACCATCGCTACATGTGGTAATTTCCGCCCTGTTTTTTGATAGAGCAGAGGCTGCAGGTCCTTATGAAACATAGCAGTGGGAAATCAGATGTGAGGGTAATTCCCCGAGCCCTTGCCTGCTTCCTTCCTGTATCTAATTAGCCATTGGGGAGGACAGCAAGGAGTGGGCAGCTGGCCAGATGAATTGTTGCAGTGGATTGGATGTGGCCAGCAGGCTGCAGCTCGGGCATTCCGGTTTGGATCACAAAAAAAAAAAAAAAAAGGTTTATATGAATTTATATGACTTGAGCTCGCCTTGAAAGATGCACGTTAGATGTTGATGGTTGTTATGTTGAAAGGTTCTTCCTGCGTTCTTAAGTAGCAGGCTTTTGGAAGATCTTTGTAGTGTCTTTTCCACGATTATCTATTTATTCCCTTTGCTTAGGGCGGGAGTAATCTTTACTGCTTCTCCGCATTATTACATGCTTCTTGCAAGGTTCAGGCTTTTACTTTATTATCCTTTGGAGACTCTTTCACAGAGAAATGAACCTTGATGTCAGGTGGTAGGGAGCATGAATATTCCACAGCCAAATTGCTGCTGCTGTGGAAAACTTCATACATAAGAAGAGAATTAAGGGAAGGAAGTTTTCCGTGTGATTCTTCCCATATATGTTTCTTTTCTGTTCTTTACCTTCCAAATGTCACTGTGACCGATGAGAGGAGAAGGCTGCCTCATGAGCATGGGAGATCCTTTGGGTGATGTGGAGATACGCAACACAGAGCTATCTGTGTAGGTGAACCCTATGTGCAGTTGTTTTTGTTGGTCATCTTATGCTTTTGGAGAGTACTGTAATGTTTATTTTGCTCTTGTGTGCAAATAAACTGGGTCCTTTTATTTTTTCTGTGGACAGTACTTTGTTGTTGATGCTTTGTTTGGTGCTTGTTGATACTAACACATAAACATAGCAAGGAGGAAAGGTTTAGAGTTTCGTGTCAATTCTCTCCCTATTATGGCTGATCCATTAACCACAGAAAGTTAAGACAGCCTGTAGGAGGACATCTGATATTTATCTATGCAACTATTTTATAAACTATGTAAGTTATATTTAGAGTAGTAACATTCCATCTTCTTTATCTTTTTCAAATTAGTACTCAGTTTGCCTTCTCCCAATGCTGCATTTCTGCTTATCTGTGGTTTCTCAATAGTGGTTCGCTTGTACAGCAGGAAAGATGAAACAATGGAATAATGTTGTTTTTTATGATTATGTACATTTCTAATAACTCAAACAATTTCTGCGATCTTAATGAAAGTTTGGAAAGCTGACAAATTAATTTTAAGTTGCTTTTTGTTTGAGGTAAATAGTTGTTCTCACAGTATTTTAATTTGGCAAATCTGTGTTTTTATGTAGATTCATGCCTCTTGAAGAATGCATTTTATGTCTATGTTTGGCACAGACATACTGTTAGTCATCCGTAAATGAAAATAATTGAAAAGTGACAGGGGTTTTGTAAATGTTTTGGAATCTCTGGGTGCATTTTAAAAAGTTGTGAAAGCTTCATATTTCTGATTCTTTAAATCAGCCAGCCTGGGGGTGGTGGTGGTGGTAACAATTGTACTATTGGCAAAATACTAAGGATTAGACAAACTTGAATGGACCATTGCACACCTCGAGAAACTGGACTTAATGTTTTGTGGTATGCACTAAATAGAAACCAATGTGTCTTCTGAAAAAGCAGAGCAATTTTAGTGTGCTCTGTATTTTCCTAAGCCAGTAGTTAGGCAAAACCTGCTGTAGTTCAAAACATTGCTGGGAGTATGGAGCTGTTGTGTATTCATTTTATAGAGGAATTGTGTTTGGGCTGAGGGGTTATGTTTGCTGCAAGACAGATCAAAGGCTTTGTTCCTAATAGAATCTAGTGTTTCTGAGAAAGGGAGGAGAGCAGTTCAGGATAATTGCCTAGGAGCTTTCTTTCCATTACTTTTTGTTATTTCTGTTATTATTTATTCTAAAACACTACTGGTTCTGAAGTAAATGAGGAAGTGGTCCTTACTTCAGCTTATGGGCTTGACTAGGAACAGGATAAATCTCACTTTCTTCTACTAAAGTTTCTGTTAACTTTAATGTGAGATTTGATACCACTTTTGAGTTCTATGCTAAGAAATAGTCAAGAGGCCTGAAACTTATAAAGGTTTAGAGATTCATAACCAGTTGGATTTTTAAGGTGAAAAAAAATATATAGCCTAATATGTTGCAAATTTAGATGTGTGCAGTAAAGTGGGAATCTCTGGCTTGAGTATAGCACAAAACACCTCTAATTCTAAATTGAGACTGTTGTAAAGTGCAATAACAAAATAGCAAGAGAACACTTGCAATGGGCGGGTTTCTGACACCCTTGCTGGCTGGAGAGCAAGAGAGTTTGAGCCACTGCACGACCTGGGAATTAATGAAGCCTGTTTTGGAGAAGGAAGTGCTGTTGGCAACTGAGTACGCAAATACACTTAACCAGGAATCGCTGCTGACTGCTGTTGGCTTCAGCTATTTTGTTGGACACACAGAAACTGTATTACAGTGTGATCATTTCTGGAACCCTACAAGTGTAATTCACTCTGCTGTTGGGCTTACCTGGTTGTCAGCTTCTTAACTCTCTTCTCAATGGCCTGGGGTACCAGGATGAAGTGTGCATGTCTAATGTAGATGCACACATGTGGCAGTACAATGTATACAAGACGTGTACAACACATGCCTGCCTGCCAGACACTTCCATCTTTTCAACTTTCATGGCTAGCTGTATTTTCTGTAATCAGTATGCTGCTTCTTGCTTTGTATGAGATTTGCACATACAAAATAAGAGTATTTAAACAAGAGTATTTGAAGGTGAACATTGGCAGTGTAGCGTTTCAGTGATGATGCAGAGATATATTTGTTTAAAAAAAACTACAAAAAAACCCAAAACATACTGTTGTCTTCATTTCCTAGGCTTGTGATATTTCTTTGTCAGTCAGGTGCTGACAAAATACTAGTAATATTTAATACAGCACAATGAGAAGTGTAAATAAAATAAACTTATTTTATTGATTTAACCCCTTCAATCCCACATCCTTAATTATAAGAAGAAAGAAGTGGTACAGAAGCTTAAGGAGGTTAGTTGGGGGTGATGAAAGAAGATGACTGAGGAATAGGGAATTTTGTTTAACTTTATAAAACATAATATAAACAAAATTCTGGATTTTTTTAATATTGCAAATTATTGTTGAATGTAGGTAGCTCCCCACCCTACCCCCCCTTTTAAGTGCAAATTTAGAAAATGTTGTGTCTGGCGGAACAGGGGAAGGAGCTCAAGGACCTGATTCTGTACTGGATGCCTTCAACGGCTAAGAGTGGGAGGTGTAGCTTAGACATTGAGATTGCAGAAGTTGAAACTCATTTTATATCATGTTTATACCTTCCAGATATGGGTGGGTGCAGAGATGGAGACGAAATTAGAGCCTATGGTATTAAAAGTAGCCAAGTAGAATTATTAACAGGCAACTGATTAGGGCAACTCTAAAGGGTGTTTTTCACTATTTAAAGATGTTTCCAGACATCACTTTGCTCTGAGATGCACTTTAAAAAAAAAAAAAAATCTGTGCTCTGCAGACAGCCAAAAAGCTATGCTTGTGAATGTTAAAAATGACCTTGAGCAGAAGAACTCAAAGGTTGTTGGTGGCTTTGTACTGAATAAAATAAACTGGCACAGCAATGAGAAAAACCTGCATTAAGGTTCAGGTTCCTGATTCAGCAAAATACAGTCTTAAACACAGATATAGTCCTTATTCTTCTGCGAATGCTCATGTAATTCATGATCAGGACACAAGTTAAATATTAGAATAAAACATATTTGTGAGTGTACATAGTATGAAGTGTTGATAATGTCCTTAAGTTAGTATCTGAGATGCTTGAAGCAAGAAATGAATCCCCCAAAAAGGGAATGGTGCTATCTGGGCAGGTCGTCAGCCTTGTTTTTTTGAGATGCACTTTTTGGAAAGGTGTGCCGGGTTTAGAAGTTACTGGTTTTGACAAAACATCTGCAGAAGATTTTCTGCAGTGAGAATTTGAGAGTTGTTGGGAGACCTAAATTAAGCATTGGGCTTTACTAGCAGGTTGTAGAAGATGCCTGGTTGTTAGTTGAGATCTCAGCAGAATAAGGTTATTTCATCTGTACCACAGAATCATAGAATGGCCTGTGCTGGAAGGGACCTTAAAGATCATCTCGTTACATCCCCCTGCTGTGAGCAAGGACACCTTTCACTAGACCAGGTTGCTCAGAGCCCCATCCAACCTGGCCTTGAACAGTCTAGGGATGTGGTATCCACAACTTCTCAGGGAAATCTCTTCCAGTGCCTCACCATCCTCAATGGTAAAGAATTTCTTCCTAATACTTAGTCTAAACATATTTACTGTCAGTTTTAAGCCATTCCCCCTTGTCACTCCAGGCCCTGGTAAATAGGCTCTCTCCATCTTTCTTGTAGGGTCCCTTTAGGTACTGGAAGGCTGCAATTAAGTCATCCCAAAGCCTGCTCTTTTCCAGGCTGAACTCTTTCAGCCTTTCCTCATAGCAGAGCTGCTCCATCCCTCTGTTCATCCTGGTGGCCTGTTCTGGACTGGCTTCAGCAGCTCCATGCCCTTCGTGTGCTAGGACCGCAGAGCTGGATGCAGCTCTATATGTGCCTGAGAGTGCGAAAAGCTTCTTGGGGTCTCTCAGGCTTGGTGCTGCGACCACTGCCCTGAGGAGCCTGTTCCAGTGCCCAACCACCCTTTGGGTGAAGAACCTTTTTCTAATACCCAACCTAAACCGCCCCAATACAGTTTCATGCCATTCCCCTGGGTCCTGTCACTGGTCACCACAGAGCAGAGATCAGTGTCTGCCTCTCCTCTTCCCCTCGTGAGGACGCTGAAGACCTCAACGAGGTCTCCCCTCAGTCTCCTCTGGGCTGAACAGACCAAGTGCCCTCAGCCACTCCCCATATGGCTTCCCCTTCACACCCTTCACCATCCTTGTGGCCCTCCTCTAGATGCTCTCCATATGGAGAATCTGGAAAAGATCACAGTATTTGATTACTTTAATCTACGTTATTCAGTACTTCTTGCCCTTACCTGTTACTGTCAAGTAGTAGTTATTAATTTATTTTATACTAGTATAAGTTGTTTATTGCATACTAGAATAAGAAGACCAGCTATATCAAGCATACTTAAAACTAATACACTACTACTAACACTTCTTACAAAGTAGATACACCTAATATTTTGTAGTAGTATTAATTTTCATTTTTCTGCCAGACCAGGGGCTGCTTTGGGTGCTGCTGGGAAGTTAAGCCAGAAATGTTGGGAAACATGGTCAGTCACAACATGATTTTTCAACTTTTTCTGCTAATGCTGACGGGATGTGTGGTTCCAAGAGAATGTTTTTGTCAGTAGCATTCTTAGCAGATACTTTTTTATTTAATAATGACGTCCAAGTGGAAAGAAAATATGTTATAATAACTTCTGCCGTCTTTACCCCTTCTTTTTTTCTGCTTGCACTGAGGTACGCTGTGTACAAAATAAGTCTTAGGTTTAAAGAATATGAATGTTGTGTATTCAGAATCAATAGCTAGAAGATGGCAGAATTAAGATCGAGCAGGCAGCCTGTGTTTGGGTGGTCTGTAAAATGCTCATCCTGTCTTTCATAGGGTTTGTGTGTGCTGGTGTGAGTATGCCTTTGGTAGGAACAGGCAGGGAACAGCCTTACCCTCTGCAGCTTGCCATCTGCAAGAAATGGTAGCCACAAAGACCACTTCAATCGGACGGGTAGAAGTGAGTGACTGTCCAGCTCCACAGATGTGACATTGTCACACATGGCTGTGGTTTGGGTGGATGGGTGTGCCGCGAGCTGCTGTAGGCTTGGAGTCGTGGCCAGGCACTGTGTAACTGCACTCACTGCTCCTGTCTGAACCTCCTAGGGACAGCCTGATTTGGAAAGTTTTTACTGAACTGTTGTGGCCCTGGAAGAAAGCTGCTAATTTGTATTTTTGGCTTTTGGCTTCTAGTTTTGGCAGGGCCACACAACGTGTCCCATACTTGGCAGCAACGACTGTGTGGCTTGAAAGCTTTTGTTGCATCTTTGAGTCAGCCTGCTCAGCTGGAACATTGCAATAGGAGTTCTTTGTTTTTGTTTTGGGGGTTTTCACAACACTTGGTGTTTGGAAAACCCGTAATATATTTTTGTCCTGTTACACATTGGAGAAACTTAAGAAATCACGGTTGCATGGTCATACCATGAAAATTCATTTTAGTTTTTTCTGCTAGGCTAACATGTAACATGGGAACTACTTTTACTGGTCTCTTCTAATCCCTCTTCCTGGTAATTGGGGTAAACTGGAAAGTTTTCTAGGAAGCACAGCACAGGACCCAGTACTGCAATAATTGTGTAACAGGCTAAGTGGCTAAACTAAAAAGTGCCTTTTTTTTTTTTTTTTTTAACCCCCCCCCCAGCTGGCTGCCTGGATGGCATCCTGTCATTGAAAGGCTGCAAAAAGGAACACCTCTGTGCAGGAAGATCAGGGAATCCCCATGTGTGGGTCTGGTCAGTCTCCATTTGCCAGGGTCTGTGATGTGGTGGAGAAGGCACATGAGGTGTGTGCCACCTCCAGCCTCCTGCTTCCCTGGGGCTGCAGAGTAGAGATGCCGGGGCCTCTAGGGCAGAACGGTCCCTGAGACTGCTCTGGGTAATCACGGGGGTTCTTCTGACAACCAGGTGCTATGGGAACACCGTGGCCTTCTGTCCAGGTGCCACAAATGCCTTGGAAACCCTAGGCCTGTGGAAAAGCATCTGTATGGTGCAAGTTCCTCCTCTGCTGATGCAGAAGGCACCGTCACTAATGTTACTTAAAAGTAATGCTTGAAACTGTTAAAGCCTTCTAACAAGGAGGGTGCTTTGTGAGTAGAGCTGTGGTTGTTGGGAGTGGATCTGTTTTTAGCGGTAGGTGAAGGGTGGTGTTACAGCAGTTGTGACATAACTGACAGAGCTGTGTCCTTCTTCAGTAAACTTAAACATGTTTTGTTGCCGTGTAACAGACTACAGTGCTTAGAAAATGACTGTACAAAACCAAACTAAACGAAGCCTTCCGTGCTCAAGCAGAGAAGAATCACAACACCCTCTGCTGGTACGAGTGACTCCTTCCTTTTTTCCTCAAGGACTTGCCTGGTGGATATCCTAGAAATAGTAAAAGATAGTTCTGAAGTGTGATCCTTTTGATTAAGCTGAGATTATTTTAACCCATTTGTATTTATTTTTTTTCCCTTGTAGAAACTGACAGTTTAATCTGACCAGTAGCATACCACCAATAAAACAGATGGGGAGAAGGTGGTGATGCCTTTTTCTCCAAGTTCAGATGTGGGGATCCATGTTGCTTCCTAACCAAGCATACTCTTACTTGGCAAAATTTTACTGGAGGTGGAGTTGGCGATTCTTTGTGCAAATACACTTCTGAAGAAAGCACCCATCCCTTTGCTGTGCTGATAGTTGTATTTGAATAAAGCTGCTAAATCCATTGGGTAAATTTGTGGTTTTATAGAGTACCCATGTGTTCCTAGGGCCTTTCCTAGAGGTTGTCTCTGCCTCTGTGTCACTTGTGAGATGATGAGCAGTCACAGGCGGGCCAGGCAGTTGGTTTATTTGTTTTTCTTTCCCCTGTGTGTACAGTCATGCTCTCCAACTCTTGGTAGGCCCGTCGCATGCTAATATCCTCTGCTGTGCTTCCTGCTTGGCTCGGGATGACTGGGAAGGAAATCACAGGTTAGGGTGAGAAGTGGTCACTTTTTAATTTCTTCTCGTGAACCATGTCTGATGCCTGCCACAGCAACCCTCTGCGTGTTGCTGACCCCCCTCCTCCTCACCTGCCTGGCCTTAACATGCCTGGCACAACATTGCGCGATGGGTGCTGCTGCCTCCGCTTGCAGAGAGCATCTTCACCCAGGATATTTGTGGAGGGAGCGGAGGCACCGAGCTCCCGTGTGCATCCTGCGAGCTGGGTCTGTCCCCGCAGAGTGCTGGAAAAATGGCATTTCCAGCCGCGGGGGAGGCGAGGGACGGGCTGGCGGTGCAGGGGAGCCGTCTGGGTGCTCGGCAGGAGGAAGAGCCCCGTTCCGAGTAAATGGTGCCTTACATAATTTGGTTATGAAAGAATCGCTGCGGGTTGAGCCTCCCTCGGTGCGTTCGGGAGCGTCCCTCCAGCACGCCCGCGATGCTGCCGCCTGCGCGGGAAGGGTTAAGAGGAGACAACATCCTGTCAAAGACCTTGTTTTTAATTTTGCCTCTCACACTGGCACAGATCCGGCTAAGAGCAGCCCAGATTAGTTCGGGAAAACCTTTGAAGAGATTTAAGATGTCCTTCAGCCAGTTTGAAGGTTTTTGTCTTGCAAATCCAGTACAAGGGCGCCTGCAGGCATCTCGACCCTTGCTGTGCTGCTGATGCAGCTCAAGGTCACACTAACCCGCCCTGTGACATTCAACAACACACACACAACAAAAATTATGCGGTGAAACTGCTTCAGCATTCAGCCAACCAACAACTTCCTCAGTTCCTCACTAAAGGAAGAAGTGTATATATTTTTTTTCTTTTTGTCTTTTTTTTTTTTTTTTTTTTGTTTTTTTAGTTTTTTTCTTTTGGAAA
>VXAZ01005119.1:1061551-1082998 GCA_013399875.1 Gymnorhina tibicen
TTTTTTTTTTTTTTTTGGCTTCGTAGATTTTTGCTGCAGGAAATAATCCAGGATTTCTGGTGTGTGTGATGACAAGGTCATTTCTTAATTAGAACACATGTAAAGAACAAAGCTAAATGGCTTCAAAACAGCTTTGTAGTTGATGGAGAGGATTTAAATTATTTAAAGAGATAGTCACCCAAGTATGATGGAAACTGAATTCTAAACACATTAACTCTTTCAGTACTCTACGGTTTCCATATGCTGCTCAAAAGAAAATGTCAAATTTGATGAGCATTACTGCAACTGCTGTTAAATGAGCATTTTTACATCTATTTATAGTTAGTGTTCTATTATCCTGTGTCTTATCAGAGTTACGATAGCAAGATTTTTTTTTTTTTATTAAACAGTGGAATACTCACTGGCTAGGGATCAGGAGGTAGCTATAGGACATTGCTTGTTGGAGATCAGTGCCTTAATTTCTGCTCCATCTCATATTTTGATGAAGGTATTAGCATAACTATGTGTGTGCATGTGTGAGTACGTGTATGAATTACAGTGCAAGTATACAGGTATTCAGAGCTGCCTCTGGGAGGAATCTGGACTCTGGTCCTTAGTGCTCAACGTGGTTGCAAAGCATAAGAACATATTAAAGGTGGATTTGGGACTAGGGAATGACAAATGAAAGGAGAGAATTGACAAGAAATGGTAATTTCACTTAGTTTGAAACGACTGTGAGCTGGCTGGGAAGAGGAGATGGCATCTTGGAATTTGAATTTTGTTCTTCTAATTTGGTTGTCACTCTGACTCAAAGTACCTAAATACATAGGTGTTAGTACCACTGTCTCAACCATGGTCTGATGTGGCTGTATGTTAATTATTCATACTTTTAGTCCTATCCTCCTATTTTTCTTTTCCTTGTTCTGTTTTCTAGGCTTCTTATTCTGTAAATGCCAGGGGCTGGTAAGGTGACCACCTGTCCATGGTTGCCTTGGGCATGCAGAGCCCCAGGTATCCATGGATAGCCCTCTCCTGTTAGAAGGGTTGACCTGATGCACCGGAGGAGAAGCTGGATTTATTGTGGTCTGTAGGACCTGCCTTTTGGTGCCAGCACACAGTAACTTCCCAGGCTGTCTGCTTAATAAAGTAGCGAGGGCAAAAAAACAGTTGTGAGTTGTTCACTAAGGCGAGAAAGGCAAAAAAAAATCATGGACTAGAAACTTTGCTTGCAAACTTTAGGCTCTGTATATGCTCAGAGATGCCACTGCATGATTTGTGTAAGAACTGAAATGTGGAGAAATTAGTCTTCCCCTGTCGTCAAAAGTCTAGCACTTAACTCAGATTTAAGTGCTTCAAGAGTAACTGACATAAGATTTACTAGGGGCCTTATTTTTTTCTGGTTGTTTTTGTTCTCGGTTCATTTTTTTTTTTTCTGGGGTAAGCGTTGTTCAGCTGCAACTTGAGGTGCAGCAAATGTCAGATGGAGTGTGCTTACTAGAAAGAGATTGTGCTGGCTCTGAGGACCTCCTGAGAAAGGAGGAAATTGCGTTTGCCAGAATAAAGAGGGAAGATGGGGTGCTACAACTTCTTTCCTCTTTGGGTTGCCTTTTTTTTCCTTTCCCTGCACTATCTGGCTTGTGAGAAGAAAACGACAGAGGGAAACAGGCTCCACACAAGGAAGACACAGATAAGACAAAACTGATGTGCTCTGTGAAATCTGTATATTCCTGCCCTTGCCTGGGGTGTGCTGTGCCCTTAATATTATGGGAGACCTAAGCTCACCTGCTAGTAATTTCTAATTTACTGTCCTAATTCATCGATTTGTTATCACTAATTGTACTTCATTTACTTCTGTGTAGTTTCCAGTACCTAAAGGGTTGAAAGGTTGCTGTAATTGGCACCCGCAGCTGCTCTTTCTTTTGACAGGGGATAATTTTGCAGCCTATGCTTTGTGTGACAGCTGCCTAATTGGGCATTCTCCCCTTGTAGCAAGCCTGCCTCCTCCAGCCTCCCTGCTGACAAATGGTGGTGGATTATAGATGAGGACACGCTGACCCGTTCGACCTTGCTGAGGCAGCGGGGAGGGGCCTCCTGCTACTTGAGGGAAGCTTTGGGTCATTTAAAGGACAAGGTCATGAGCCAGGTGGGGAAATGACATGATATCACATGACAATAGCCCGATGACACGGTCAGTATGTCAAGGACAAACTCATCAGTATTGATTAACGCTGCTTTTTGCTGGTGTCTCTGTGAAGCCACTGCTATTTCAAAAATATTTTGCTAATTTGTCCTAGGTAAAGTGCCAGGCATTATTTTGGGGGTTATTTAGGGGAGTGTTTGTGCAGTGTTTTCTTCTCAAAACAGATCATGTGCAAAAGCAGTGTTGTTAAAACCCCACCGATGGTAATTTGTAGGGTTCATCTTGATGTTTTTTGGTAAAATGTTCATCTGCCTGTACTGGAAAGAAAATGCCAGGAAGGATGCATGACAGGGCAGAACTTGAGGGGGAAAAAAATCCCTGCTTTGAAATTTGAGTGTTTCACTTTTCACTCCTTGAAAGGCACGTACATGAACCTTTATGAAAACATGTGTATCCACATATGTACAGCTGACTGGAATGTGGGAAAAGTCTTCATTTAAAGAGAACCAAAGAGAAAAATTAAATATAAATTGGATATTTCAAGAAAAAGTCTTTTATCAGCTCAAGGGCAATACAGATAAGATAATGCCCTGCCTATTTTAAGAACTAAAGCAGTATCCAACTATGCCAGGCAATAAAAACCTGCTAAGTGAGTTTTTGAAAATGTTGTGAATACAAGTGACAATGTTTTGAGAGCATCTTCATGTTGCATTCCTATGCTAATAAACTTCAAGGTAAATGAACAGCTTGTTTGACATTTGCTATGTTAGACAATAATAAAATGCTTTCTTCTGGAGTAATTAGACTTGATAGATTGATTATGTTAAGAGGTAAAGATAAATACAATCAGAAAGAGAACTCTCTCGAAGGGGAGTTAGTGCCTGTTTTTGAATTTTGCCGCTGTGGCTCTGGCTTAGCCAATGCCTGGTGCTGTGTGTCACACACGTGTGTGCACACACACGGACACACGCACAGACACGCGTGGTGTGCACGGAGTTTCTGAGAAGCCGGGAGAGGAGCGTTCACCTCTGAGCCCAGTTCCCTTCTCCGAGAGATCTGATTTGTTGTGGGAAGCTGTTGTGTCTGAACCTTGTCAGTTCACCAGGATGTAATTTTACTCCCCTGAGGTAAAAAGCCGTCAGTGGTAAAGTGTGATGAATTAGTTGACTCAAGTAGATGCGCGTGCGTGTGTGTGTGTGTGTGTGTGTGTGTTTAATTCTGACCTTGCCTGTGCATGTGTTGAGCTGCTCTCGGTGCCCGAGTCAAGCCCGGTGGAGGTTTAATCCTGTGCCCTTGTACACGTATACTTGATTAGTAGTTGTGGTTATCTCAGCAGAAGACATTCTGCCCTCCTCCTTGTATTGGTCGGGACCCAGGCATTGGGGAGTCAAGTCGAAGGAGAAAGAAAAAAGATTTTGCATTAGTATTCTATGAAAGCCTTACTGTCTGCAGAACAAATTGATTGCTACAGTGTACCTGTGCTTGGCACCACTGCTGTGAAAGAAAGGTATGGTTGTAATCTGTTTTATTGTATTACATATTGTGACACTCCAGGAATGTTTAACATTTGGCTCTTCTGTGGCACATGCTAGAAGTCTAAGGAAAGAAAAATACGTGAATGAATGAAAAGTGTGCGAGGCTGTCGTATCGGCAGCTTTGTTTACTACAGCGAACTAAGTAGCCCCTGCTAATGAGACAAATTTATGTGCCAATGGCAACGTAAGGAGATGATTAACTGAATTCTCTGTATTATATTCAGTTACTCACATCAGTGTCAGTAGTTGCTACGTACCTACACAGATGAAATTCTAATTAACGTTTTAAGGGGATTTTGGTTTAGCTTTTAGCAAGATGATAAACGTGAAATATACTTGAACATGGATGTGTTTGCCTCTTTAAATGAAAATGTGTTGTCTTTTCCTAGTTATCAATCTGCTGTGCTGGTCCTATGTGTGTGTGTGTGTGTGTGTGTGTGTGTGTGTGTGTGTGTGTGTGTGTGTGTGTGTGTGTGTGAGGAGGGCATGTGAGGGGGTGAGGGGAGGTATAAAAACCTGCAAATCTTAGATGTGCTGCTGTGATAAACAGCACAAGAACAAAGCTGAGGAAAAGTCTTACAGGATTTGAGTCTTCATATCTCTAACACACACCCCCACCACCACCCCCCTTAGTAATGCATAAATATGCACCCTTATTTTAGTAGGAAATCTAGGGCTCTTCGTTTCCTTAACCCGGTTGTAGACTTTACATAGTTGATTCTCTGGTTTTACAGATGCTCAGCTGATGTCAGTTGTGTGGGAAGTATGAAGCACTCCATTAATAAAATTCAGGCTGTTTCACAGAGGGCTGTGCTTAGTGCTTCGTTCTTGGCATCACTGAAATTGTGGTGGTGATTATTTGGATGTTTGCTTGTGGTCACTCCGAAACATCTGAAGTATCTGCTCTTGTCATGCAGACATTCCGGACTAATTAAGTTTAGGACAGGTGGTAGACTCCTCCTGGGCATTTAAATCTGCATGTAAACCTAATCTAATAACTTGATGAGAAAATGAAAATCCATCTTTCCTGGTGTGTTATCACCACACACAAGCCACAGAGGTATTTGTGAAATCCTCTCTCTGCTCTTTGTCCTGGCAGGTGACAAGTAAATGAGTTGCTTTAAGGAAATGAGGGACTTGGAAAATGCTGTGTGCTGAGCAGGAGTCCTGCACTTTAATAGTTACTTCTGTCATATGGCCTTGCTGACTTAAGATTAACACTTTGTGGATGTGGGGTATATTTATATGAGTGTACCCTTGAGCTTACATTTTACACCTTGCAAGGGGTGTGAATACAGCCTTAGACAAGCAAGTTGTTGGTCTTAGAGATCCTTAGGCAGCTAAGAAAATTTTGAAGAACTCCAGTTCAGGAGGCTCTGTGACTGTTTGGACGACTTATTTGCAAATAATTAGTCAAAACTTATTTATTCAAACCAAATATTTTGTGAGTAAGCTATTCTTCCCCCTAAATTACTTTTTTTTTTTTTTTTTAACATAAACACATGTTGTAGCGAAAACAAAAGTTGGTAAAAACAGTTGCACAATTTACACAGCAGATGGGAGGATCCAGGGACTTCACCATATTTAACCAGGTTTTGGAAGTGAATTTCAGTAATGCTATAGAAATGGTTAATTCTTACCTCAAATTCTGTATTCATTTTTTGTAGATTTTAACCAGTTAGTGACAGGAGGTTGAGTTCTGAAGAAGATGTTAGATAAATACAGGGCATTACTGCATTTCAATGCAATTAACTTTTGTTCATAAATAATTCAACCTATGACTTTAAATAAATGATCAGAGGAAAAGAAAATGACATGTGATTAAATCCAAGTCCTTGAAAACATTTTACCAGTCAAGAATCCTGTGACTGCTTTGGGACTCCTTATAATTCCTGTGTTGAGACGAGCCAGTTCTGAGTGTTGTTGGGGGTTTTGTTTCATTTTGTTTTTTGTCAATTCTCAGCGTGTCATTAGAGATACGAGGTAGACACTTCAGATCATAGTTAAAAGAGGACTGATGATGTGTTATTTTTCATTTTGTCTTGGTTTTCTTAGGGCCATGAAATATATCAGCTTGGGTAGCCTGTGATTTTTCCTAGTTTTCTTTTTCTTTTTTTTTTTATTTTTTAAATGAAAAGTAGAAGGATGTTTGCCGAATGAAAACTTTTATTGCCAACTTTACTGAATGAGCATGACTGATGACATTAGAATCTCGATGAGAATTTTGGAATACAGCTTGGTCTGGGGTAGACTGCTATATTGTGGATGGGGTGATGAAGAAGAAACGAAATGAGGAAGAAAACCCAAACACAACCCTGCCCAAATAAATCGGATTTTAAAAACAATTCTTGCTTCTATTGGAGGTGTGCAGTTGATTCCAGCATTGGTTAACTGTATTACACAGCTTTTCCTCTGGAAATACTTAATCAAGTGTTAAGTAAGAGTTGGCGCTTGAGTGTTATTATCAATTTAGGCAGATTTTAGAGGTGAATTTCAGATTAGATCTGTTTTTGAAAGGTAGCTGTGCCCTGCTTGAGATTGTTCCCCATCTCCACCCCTTTTCTTTCTGCTACCATGCTCTACCGTAGTACAGAGGAGAGGAAGTGGAGGTGTTGCATAACTTCAAGTAAATAGATTTTCTGTGCAGATACTGAAGGCAGCCTTAACTCAAGCAGTGCTGTCACTACCGGAATCCTGCTAATGCTAAAGGCAGTTGTGTAATTAATGGCCTTGTGTACTGAACTGAGACTGCTGCAAAACCTCTGGAGGGAATTATTGTGTCTATCGCGTTGGTTAACTTTCCCGGAAAATGAAGTGTGTTGCTGATACTTTGTTGGGGTGGCGGGCGAGGATTTTGCAAGGCCCGATGAAATACTCTCTGGCATCTTTTTCTTGACTGCTGGACAAAGCATCTGCAGCAACAGAGCCAGGCTGAATGGTTGAAATGGAGCTGTTAATAAAAACGAGATGAATTTTACTTGAGGAGACGAGCATGGTAAGATACGAAAATAGAAAGCTGCACTTAAAGCTTTCAGTGTGTTTTTAAGATGTTTTCGTTGTAAAATCATATAAAGAATTTGGACCTGGTCTTGATACTAGGACCTTACCTAGTGCAATGGTTGTAAATGGTCTAGAATAGATGAAAATTGTTAGTCGTTTTTCGTCTAATCTGTTCTCCTGAAGCCATTCGTAAAACCTTGTTAAAAGTTCGAACACCTTTTTTTTTTTCTCTTTGTTTGGATCTTCGTTTCTGCAACATCAACCATAGGTGGCACTGACTATGAGCAATTAGGTTTGGGATGCCTCCCCTCCTCCCAGACTTAGATGTTTAAGCCACTGGCAATTGCTTGATCCATTTTCTCTCACTCTGGCAAAGAGTACAGAGTGTGGCAGGTATCTGCGAGTTCTACAAATGAATAGGTATGGGAGCCAAGGTATTTACTGAGTTTGGTCAGTTTGGAAACTTCCAGCTTTTGAAGCTAGAATTTGAGTTCGTACAAACTCATCAGGAAAAATGCTAATACTGATTACTGAGGGGGAGCAAACTGGTTTCTACAGGCTTCGTTCTAGTTACTCATGAGACTTGCAGAGGAGGCTCATTTGGGCTTGGTGTAATTCAGGATTCCAGAGGCTGGGCACCAACTGAGTAGTTCATCACACGCAAAAAAAGCTGTCTGTCTGGATTCACTTGCGGCTGCAGCATCAGTTCTTTCACTGCCCTGCCGCTGGCACGGGCTGCTGCAGTTCTGCCTTTTCACTGGTGTTGTAACCTGGGATGAATGCACACCCTGTGTGCTGATCCAGCTGAGCTGTATTACAGCTGAGTTAGACTGGTAAGAGGCAGGTTTCAACAGCTTTCTAAAGCAAGGAATTAAAAATGGACCTGTTTGGGAAGGAAGTGCTTAGATATGTGTGCAGACGTTCATACATGCTTTGCTAGGAGAGACCCTTGCTTCAGGGTAAAAAGGACTTTATTGTTCTTGCTTAGGAAAGAGACTGAAAGCGGGCAATGGATCAGAAGAGCTTCTGCTGTGCAGTGGTCTTTGCAGCTCCAATCCATGTAATAGTTCTTGCCCAGCTCATTAGGACTGCTTCATCATGTTAGATCCCTGAGAAATAGGGAAAGTTGGTGGAATTATATTTTTGAAAATAATGCCATCATTCATCTGTTTAGTTCAGTACAGACAGTGATCCTTTAGTTCAGTACTGACATGGTGTTTTCTTGGAGAGAACATTGTTCCAGCAGGTATAGTGGAACACCCATATTGACTGTATTTGACTGATACACATCTCCATCTGAGGGTGATGGGAGTGCCAGTAATTTTTCTTCTTTTGGAAGAGAAAGGCATTTACTGTAGTGTGTAATTGCTACTCCTTTAGTGGTAAGCACCATTGCTTCCTCAAGTTTAATGTACCCAATTGTTGTTTTGTTTCACTAGTAGGGAAGAAAAAACAAAAACAAAAAACCAAAATGTGCACCAGCTGTAGAGAGAGAGAGTATCTTGTAATGCAGCTGAAATTCAGAAAGTCTTTCTTCATTTGCTATGGATATGGAGTTCATGTGTTACTGGGCAAGCTGCTTAAACTTGTCCTGACCTCACTGTTCCTCATGTGTAGAGTAGCAATATTCCAGAGCACTGCTGTGATATGTTCATGGATGTTCCTAAAGTGTTCTGTTTTGTTCCAAGATGGAATCTCTTCTTTGTTGCAATTTTGACAGTACCCAGTAGCCTCTAGCGTGGTTTAGATCCACACAGTGCATGTAATGAGAGGTCCTGGTGAACAACAGAGAAGTGAAATTACTATGATCGGTCTGTAAATAGCAGCAGCCATCTAACATCAGATATTTAGATATCAGATTGAAATAGGTCTTTGGTAACTGAAATGCTTCTTACTTGTTAGTTTGCTTGTGAGTGGGTTTTTTTTAATGACTTCAGTTTATGTATAAGCAATATGGAATTTAATTCTGTAGTTCGCTCAAATCTAAAATAGTTTGGGATTTTATTTCCAGATTCATGCAGTGAATGGCTAAGTCTATGAAAGTCCTTTCTGCACTTAGGATGTTGCTTATACTCTGCAGCTTGGTGGTGGAGTACATCAAGATTATTTTTTTATTGGCATTACTATTAAGTTTTTAAATTATGGTTGTATGTTTCATCAAAGAAAAATACCCCACCCTGATGCTTGATCAACTTCAAACATTTTCTTCTTCTCAGCTTTTCTACCTGTGACTGTCATTTTACTATAGAAAATAATTTCATGGAAGGGTAGTTCAGATTTGTGTTTTGTGTAATTTGCAAGTGTGGACACTTGCACATAGTTACAGCTGACAGAGTACAGTCAGTGGTGGAAGAAGTATCTTACCAACAGTTCCCTGCTCTTACGAGAATTTCTTCTGCTCTCCAAGATTTATGAGGTCACGATGTCAAAGGTTTTTGTAGCATTCAGCTACTCATGATGGAGTGCAAGCCAATTTGAAATTAAAAATGGCTGGATGAGCTTTACTATGCAAAAATTAATTATAATCAAATTTGCCAGTTAACCAAAAAGAAATGTTAAACAAGAGAGGTTTCAGTACCTAAAGTGGCAAAGATTGTCCGTACATATCCCTATCAAGTAGTCTGGGTTTTCTGGATGTGCGTTAGAAAGACTGTCATAAATATTATTAGCTTTCTTGTGATCATTATCTGTGAGGAAGATGGATCATGCTTGCTCTTGAAAAATATGCATTTCCTTTAAGTAAAGTAGCTGAAGTGAAATACAAGAATTTGTGGAAAACTCAAGAAAAATGTTTCCAGATACATTAGCAAAAAGGAGCTTCTTACTCTTGTGTTCTTTAATCATTCCTGTCTTACCAAGCAGCTGGCAAAAATAAGTTGCATTCAGTGCATGCTTTATCTCTTACATGTAGAAGTGAATTGCAAGAATGGTTTAAGTCTCTTAATTTTCATTTTGAAATCTTAGCTCCCATCCTCTGATACAAGTGGAGCTTTTGGTCTTGAGTGGTGATGGATACACAGTAATTTACTGGTTTTTCTCCTTCTTTCCCTCCCACCTGGTTTTCAGCAACAGATTAGAGTCAAGGTGTTTTAGATCTTCCAATCCTTCCTCTTGTTCCATTGGTCAAATTCACAGTAAAAGTAGTGTAAACACCTGAAAATTTTGGAGTTTCCATCCATATGCATTGTGAGGATGTTTACTGCACTTCAGTGGAAGTGCGTCCTACAACATGGTGGACAAATAGAGCTGGTGTTTTAGGGACCATACTACCTAGAATTTCATTTCTGGCTTCATATTTTAGTGAAGCAAGTTGATTATAATGTTTTACAGTGTGCAGTATCCTACATCATCTTGTTTCTGCTCTTCTCTTTTTACTGTTCAGGACTCCATGCTGGTGAGGCGGTGTCCCAGGCAGCTTGAACAGCATCACTAACTTCTCCTGGCACTGATGCTTTTCTTCCTCCTTATACCTACTTTTTCCCTACAATCCTTCCTTTCTGCTTCGTTATCTCTGCATCTCATCTTAGTTTGTAAGCACTTTGGGGTCGTAGTCTGAATTTACAGGAATATAAAATGTTTTATAATAGTAATTATGCCAAATGTCAAGCACAGACAGACTTGCTCTCGTAAACCTGGCAGCATATAAAGAAAGCAAGTGGAATTTGCATCCTGGTAGGTTATTCTTGGTCACCCAAACTGTTCACCTTCCAAAGTGCTACTAGCAAGCTCTCGTTTACGTGATTTAGTAGAGAGATATCGAAGCGACGTTGGAAGCAAGGGTTACGTTTTATTTGCAGTAAAACAGGATTCAGCTGTAGACCCAGTAAATCAAACCGCTCTGGTTTCAGGAGGAGAAATTACGTTCAGAAAAATGGAGAACTTGCAGTATTAAGTCTGCTGTTTGGGCTTGGAAGGTTATTTCATTAAGGCAGCTGAGACGCAGAAAGCTTCCTTTGTTTCATCAAAGGAGGTCTGGCTTTATGCTTAGCCAGTCCCTGGGACAGGTGCTCTCTCAGCCTTCACCTTGCTCCTCAAAAGTGTCCTCATTCATGTCGTTGTTTGTTGTCATGATTAAAAGTAAGTAAATAGCTGTGGTCTCTCTGAAAAGAAGTATCTCCTTTCTTTCCTAGGAGCAGTATTTTTTCATTCTCTGGTCTTTCTTGCCTCTGCGCCCTCTGAAGTGAAAGCACATTGCATCGGGGTAGGGATATTGTCATTGTACCAGCTGGAGAAGTGAAAGAGCTTTCACTGGTTTTTTAAAAGTAGCAGCTCAAGAGAAGGGGAGCCCTTTGATGCTGTATTTTAGCCTTTCTACATTATATTTTAGGCCTTTTGTACCTTTTTCTCCCTATCATTAATCTTTGTGTTCTGTTATCTTTTAGTATATATCATTCTTTCCTTCCCTTCCAATCATATGTGGCAAAAGAAAGGTATTGGATGAAAACTGTGTTATTACAGCAGCATGTATTGTTGTACTGCAAAACCAATAAATGCATCTTTTCTTCTGTAAGAGGAAGAGAAAACATACTTATTTTAGAGGCCAGTGTTGCTCTAGGGCTTCATTTAATTGCTGTCCAGCTGAACTTGTCAGCATCTCACAGGTGCAGATGTATTTATTTTAAACTTCATATAGACTATGATGAGAGAAAGGGAACAAACAAGTCTGTGAGGCAAGGCAAGCAACATACATCATTTGTGTTTTGGCTTGTGGTCTTGCAGGAGGTATTTTGGTGGATTTGGATTAATTTTTGCTCTGGTAATTTACTGCTGGAGGAGAGGAAGAAAGAGCCTCCAGAGTGTAGATGATCTTCGCCTGGGGAGCAGTGCAGAAGTGTAATGGAATTTCCTGTGTGAGAGGTGCCTGAGTATTACAGCAAAAACGAGTGTTTGTGGAAACAAAAGGGTAAGGAAAAAAGGACACAATAAGTGGTTGGGTTATGTGGATAGAAATGAAAGTTATTAATGTCCGTGGAACCCAGATAAGAAATTTTAAACTTAATCTAGAGCAAGAGAAAAACAATTGAAGAGTTGAACTAAAGGGTTATGTGAACAGAGTGTCTTCAGGGGAAAGATTACAACAACAGCTGTGTTTTGTGTAGTGTGGAATGGTCTTTGGATGTTGTTAATGTTACACAAGTGTGGGTTATGGAAGTGGGGAGCTGAGGGAAGATTGAATGAGAGTAATGATGATAATAGCAGGAGAAAATGAGTAAGATTTTAGAGGAGCAGAATGCAATGCCAAGGGTGTGTTATGTGTTCTTGGCTTCTTTTTGGTTGGTTGGTTGGGACTTTTTTTAGTCATGGTGGGTAAACGGATAGTGGGAGTGTTAGAATAAGGATAATCTCCTGATGACAGCTTTTTTTCACAAAGTGGGTAGTATTAACCAGGCAAGGAGACCTATCCCCTCTCTCTTGGCAGGCTGCCTTTACCAGCTTGCTCAGCTCAGTTTCATTTGTCAAGCTCTGATACTCTCACAAATCGAACATAAGTATAACCAACTTTGGGGAAAACTTTATTTTAGTGTTGATACCTTGTTAAGAAGTAAGACAGGCTCCCTTTCGTGAGCTAATACTGAATTAACAGAATGACTTTCCTGTTACTGTAGAAATATAATTATTTTCCACCGTAAGTTTTTGCATCCTGATTATAATGTATTTATTTTTGGCAGGGAGGAGTGAAAAGCAGATTCACAAAGATCCTGCATTGACACTTGAAAGGTATGAGTTTCTGCCCTGAACTTGAAAAGTTTATTAACCTGTATTTTTTCTCACCCCGGACATGGAGTGGTAACTTTGTCTTACTCACAGTAGCTTTGATCCTTACCCCTCTTAAAATTTCCAAGTCAGAAGATGGTTCATTTCACATCCCTGTGTATTCCTGATCTCATTCTCCTGAGATTGCTAACTAGGGTGCCAAGGTAACAATCTGCTGAGTTTCCTGAGAGGCTGAAGACATGTTCACCTGCCCACCAGAACTTCTGGCTTTTTCTCAACAAATGGATTTTAAATTGCATGCTTTTAAGAGCTTGAAGTCCCTTTGAGAAGATGTTTTGGGTTGTGGGTTTTTATGGCCTTTTTTTCCCGCTGGTATTTCTTTGTTGCCCTCTTTGGCTTGTACCTCCCTTCCCAGTATGATTTGCTTCAGCGTTTATTTGGTATTTGGGAGTTGTTTGTGGTTCTGTAAGATTCTGCAGGTACTCACAAGTCTTAACAGCTGTTGAACGAAATCACATTAATGTGTTCAGTGGAGTTCTTTTGGTCTCACCCACTGATGAAATTGAGCAACAGAATTTGAACAAAACCATTCTTCTTTAGCAAGATTATGTATAGACTGAAAAAGAGAAGAAACCAAAAAAATGTGGTTTAGTAAGAATGCAGGCAGTCAATGAAACTTACCTTTGGGTTATTGACAAGGCCTTACTATATATCGATTTAGAAAACACTGGAGTTACTTATTGATGTTACATTGAGCTGGGAAATGACTCTTCCAGTTACATCAAGGAAAGATGGCTTTATATAACACAAAGGACCTTTCAGCCATGCCTAAATCTCTGTTATGGCAGGAGAAGGTGGAAATAATACATAACCTGACCAGCTGAATTGATAGAGTTGTGGTTATAGATAATAACTATCAGATAATGACTTTATACTATGTCATACATGGCTTGAGATACTTTGGTGCAGTTTTGCTTGTTTATTTGTTAGATTCTTGACTTTAGTTCTTTTGTTATGACAATTTCCCCCATTCTCACCGTATTCTATCAGTAATCATTAAGTGAATAGATTAAAACTATAATTTTGAGGTATTTCCCCCACAGCTGAGGGAAGATTGGCAGAGAGAAATTCACCACCTACCTCCCACTGCTTTTCAGTGTTACCAATTTTATTAGATGATGAATTGATATCAGAATTCCAGCATATGGGAAACCGAATCACCTGCAATGGTTGCTGTTTGTTGAACAATTTCAGGAATGGGAATACTGGAATAACTGATGTTGCACATCTTGGAAATCCTATGCTGTGTCCTGAATGATAGACTATTGAAATATTAAATGTAAACCAGTTTGCTTTTAGTAGTCATGATGCTTAAATTGGTGATGTGTTACTGGGTTTTAGCATGGTAGATACCCATCTGTCCTAAGCATACATCTGCAACTTTAATACGTGTTGCATCATGTAGATGCCTTTCTCATGCACTGATCTGCATGTGTGCATAACCTTGCCTTTATTTTATCGTCCTGTTAAAATTCATAGGTCTGCTTAAGTAAGGGAAAATAAATACGTTAAGAAGTACAAAGTTCAAGAAATTACTACTACACTGTTCATCAATATGGTATTTTAAGATTTTTAAGAACCTTATTTGACATTTCACACATGTAAATATAACCACGGGCAATACTTTTTCTAAAAAATAAGTAAAAATTGTGCCTTTACAGAATTGGGCATCGATAGCCATCCAAGTTGTTCAACATAATCCATTGTTGCGGACTATTTGACTACTAAATTGACTAGAAGTATTTTGTGCTAGCTGTCATATTTATTGTCATTGCTGTATTGGCTGGTTGTTTATTGCAGTTTGTCATTACCCCCTCTTAAGACAGCACCCTTGAAATGCTTTACATTTGGATCCCTGTGTGGAAAGATGCCTGTCCCAGCTCTCCATAGAGGAATGGATAAGAACTGGATTTCAGATATTGTCTACATGGTGTCACAGCCAAAACCACCACTGGCTGCTGATAGCAGCCTGCCACATCCCTGCTGCTTGAAAAGTGGGGGGTTTGATCCAAAGTTCAGAACAAGCAGAAACCTCTTGCTTCTGCAGATTATGTATGTGTGAGCTTGTATTTAAAAGGAAAAAACCCAAACCCACAACTGCTGCTGACTTGTTTTATCAGAGGTTTGGTTATGAAGATTAAAGAGGGTTTTTATAGTATAAGCTTGAGAGAGGACTTGCCATGACACTGAGTGAACAGTTCTTCACTGTAATACAGCTCAATTAAAGCAAAGGCTTTTAAGTTTTGGTGTTTGTAAAACTTAAATAAGCTATATGATTCCAAATATACCTGCTTTAGGGTTTCACATGTTGGGTAGCTGTACTGCTAATAAGCTGATGTGGTTCCTAGAATGATTTTGGTTGTGATACGTCCTATATACACATGTTCATGTGTGTTCGGTTCTGAGAGTAAGCTGCTGATTGGTTTGTGGATAAGGAAGGAAATTCTGCTGGTTTGTTGTAATCATTGCCTGATTTATTTTTTTTATTTTTCCCTTCTTAACTCTTCAATGTGGTGAGAAGCTTTATCAGCTTTTCACAAAGTAGGAAGGATAGAAATTCCACTTGGAAAAAAAAAAAATAAACCAACCTCTCCTTTTCTCCCATTTTGCAGGAAGGGCTTAGAAAACAGGGGACTGAGAAAGAGCAGAATTGTATTGCCTTAGGTCTACAACTTAACTCAGTTTGGTCTTAAACCAGTTTTAAGATCTGATGAATGGCTATCAGAGTTAAAAGCACCTATACCACAGTGCTGAGAAGCTGGCGTCCCAGGCTTCAGGAGTGATTTGTATCTGGCCCTAGTAGCTCAGGCAATACTATAGCTTAAAAGGGTGACAACCTAATTCTTGTGAAGGATGTTTTCAAAAAGGAGACAAGCTTTTAGACCTTTTTTTTTTTTCCATCTTTTTTTCATTTGAGGCCTTTTCATTAGTAGCGGAGACAACCCAGTCTTGCAGGTAGAGAGCTCCAAATGTACTACCTCTACAAAATCGGAGGAAAATCAATAAACAAATGCCAGATAGCTGAAACAAGGTGCAGGACGGTGTGTGATGGCAATGTCCAAGATGCCCACATACCAGTGAGCTACATAGGTCACCCCAAATGGGTTCCAATAAAAGCTTTAATACTAACACAAACAGTCCTATTTATAGATGGATCTCTCTGTCTAAATATAAACTGCTCCCAGTCATGTCTAGACTAACATCAGAGCAGTGCTGGTGTTGAAAGTGAGGGTTAAGAATTAAGAGTACAAGCCATGCTATTCTTTAAATTACTACTTATTACGGTGAGCATCTAAACTTTGTGGCAGCAGTGCAGCTTTGAGTGCCATGTGACATTGTGTCACCCAAGACACCTCTTCCTCGTGTTCAGGCATCAGCAGGGTACATGTGGTAGACGTGACCTGTAAAGCTAAATACTCTCCTGCCTATGTTTAAAGCTTTGAGAATGTATCAGTGTGTGGATGGATGGATAGATCAGTAAATGACTTTCATTGCTAACTATTTTCAGCAGCTGGGTTTTAATGAGTCTTTCAACTGTTGCTACTGTGTTTAATCTGCTCACTTACTCATCGTTCAGCATTAGAGAAGCTTTCTAGGAGGTAAATGTTGTCCTGATTACAGAAGAGGTTAGTTTGATTGTGTTCTGCAGAGACCTTGTGTTGTTCTTTTCTTTTTTGTTGTTGTTAATTGAGAAATATATGCTGTGCACACAGGTAATTAGGATAAATAAGCAAGTGTTGTGCTTGGAAGTGCACATCCAAACATACAATTGTTATATTAAGTATCTTGGACTGCACCAAGTTAAAACCTGAGGTCCTGATTCTCTAGCATTGGTCTTGCTGTGTGTTTGAGTGGGTTTTCCTTTTAGATTTGTGGTTTAATATATATTAGCAATGGCTGAATAGAGTGAAAAAGATGGGAAAAAGTGTCTTTCACTTCTTTTTCATCTAACATGAGAGCTTTTCCTTAGTTTATTTGCTATGCTGCCTAATAGCTCTTATCAAAATAAACAAGGACAGAGCAGCTGCTCCTAAGGGTAGGGAATACTTACAACATGTAATGTACCAGTGTGAAGAAAATGTAGGGTAGTGGTATTTCTGGTAAGTGTACTAAAAAAAAGGATACATCCAGGAGCTTTGATCAAATGCCAGCTCTTACATCAGTCCTCTTTGTAATCTTTCTTGCTGATCTGTGACCTTGACCTTGTGTTTGTGTTTGTATGTCAAATCTATTTTAGGGATGGACAAACTAAGTTCAGTTTAATAGGATTTATACTTCAGCTTCACAGGATACTTTAGTAAAATACAAAAACTAAAATAATTTGGGTCAGTAAATTTTCAGTCATCTTTTAAGATTTCAGTGGGTTTGAAGACATTAACTTGTTGTTGCTGTTGTTCTTTTAGTTCTGTTTAGGAGATGGTTCTTACAAAGATGTCTTTAGCTCACCAAGAAACTGTCCTAAATTCAGCACAGGCATTCTGCCTGGAGGTGGGGTTTTCTCTTCAAGCATCTCAGAGTGGCCGTGCTTTTGTTTGGCATTGAGTGAGGTTCAGCAGTGAAAGCAGTCCCTGCTCTTTGTCCTTCCTCATGCCACTAGTAACCCCATGTTCCCACACGGAGAGCTGCAAAACAGATGCTTGGCAGTATCTCTGCAGTTTCTTTGGGCTGTGATGAGGTCCTCAGTCTGGCTTGCCTTGTAGGAGCTTTGTGCCACGCACCTTCAGCAGGTTCTTGAGCACAGCCCTCACTTTAAACGTGTGCAAACAGGGCAGCAGAGGTGGTTGGCTTAACACTGGCACTTTGGGCATATGGCTTCGTAAAGTCTTACTGAGGCTGGTGGTTTCACAGGCATTGTGAAATAGGGTCCCAAATTACGTAATACTTATGTGCAAGTATGGAGTAATAGATTTATTTTTAATAGGTCTTTTATTTCTGGGGTGATGTTGCTGTATGTAGAAAATCACACACTTTCTTCAAAAGTTGGTCACACATCTATGTTGCTTTGTTTTATACAGTTTTTAATTTGGCATAAGCACCTGTTTCAACTCCCTTGACAGTAATGGAACAAGCAGTAAAAATAAGTAGGTGTTTTTTTTTTTTTTGGGTATTGCAATTCTTTTCTTCATGAAGAACTCATTAAAAACAGATATAAAACGTTTCCTTTCCACAACTTTGTGATGGCATATTATCTTCTTAAAATGCATGGCACCTTTAGCAACATAAATTTTGAGAAAGTATTTCAAAGTATATGTCCTTAGAGTGAGGGGTAGTTAAACACTTCCCCTTGCCAGCTATCTGTTGTTTTTGCCATGCCTTTGTGGCAGTAAATACCATTTTCACTGGTTTTGAGTTAATCTGGTATTTTAATTATTCTGATTTGACTCATGGCTAGGGGTGAGATGCAGTCCTGTTCTTTATATGTGAGGGTCAGATGATCATCTCTGTATACATCTATATGATTTAAAGTCCTTTTAATATTTTACTTAGGGATTTATGTTGTGAATGTTTTTAGATTAACTCTAGCATAGTGATAAGACAAGGACTCTTTGTCCTTTTGTCTTTACAGGATGTTATGAGCCTCTTCTCCAGAGGTTTCACTGAAGTTGGCTCTTAGGGTTTATCTTGAAATTCACTTGGCTTTATTGATGTTTTGGAGAGAAAAAAAAATTTTTTTTTTTCTTTAGTTGAGCTAGTAAAGACGATCTTGCTAATGCAGATTTTTTCTTTTCCACTTAAATGTAGTTATATGAGCCTTTTCTATGTCCAGAACAACCTTTGAAAACATCAACCGTAATAAGCTGAAATCTCCTGCTACAGCGGAAGCTGGAGTGTCCTTTCCACTCAAAGAAAACCAAAACAAACCCAAACCACAAATCATCTGGGTCTCTAACATGGATTTATGGGGCATTTACATATAGTTGGATCCTATGTGGCTGTGATCCTGTATTCCTTGCCTGGAATTACTGTGTATTTGTGTTCAATTCGCTGAAACCTGTTCTGTTGAGAAGTCTACAAAGTGGCTTTCATTCATAACCCTGAGATGCTTGGTCCCACGTGAAACACAGCTATTACTGTCAATAAAATACTGTGCATTACTCTTTAGTGCTTTGTTGCACTTTGACATCTGAAACCAGTTCTTGGTTAAAATAACATAAAGTGACTTAATGTATGCCAAACCACCCAGCATACAGTTATTCTAAGAAATATATAGTTTTAGTGCACTGCTATCAATAAATGCCTGTATCTTTAGATCCCTCCCACAAGCAGAAGGTCAGAGTTGCGTGGAAATGCATTATCTGCATGCATTGATCATAACTCAAAAGCATGATTGCCCAGGAGAGGACATTGATTTCTTCACTGTATATTAATCAAGTTTTGTTCTTGGGGAGTTGACGTGGAGTTAAATGCATAATCAGTGATTTGGTTTTGTAGGTGTCAGAGGGAATGAAAATCTGGTTGAGTTTCCCTTTAATTGCTTATTTATAGGCAAGTGGTTTACCAAAGATTGGAAAGGTGCATCCTCTGTCCATTCTGCTGTATACTATCCACTCCTCTGTTCTGAAAACAAGTCTTTGTATAGATTTCTGTGTGGTTTTTGCTCTTGGTCTCTTGAATAAGAAGACTCAATTAACCAAAAGCCTTTCTGCTCACTGTGTTTCTGAGCTTGTATCAACACCCTTCCCAAGTTAGGTGAGATTCAGTGATCCATGCTATTTCTGGATCCCTGTCCATAATGGACGTGGGGTGGGGGTGTAACTTCTCTGCATTATCTTTTAGTTTCTGCCCTCTTTTTTCTTCAGTAGCAGAAGACCATTGAGCAGTGACTGATGGGACAGGTTTAGATGTCAAATACTTTCTTGCTTCACAGGTGGCATTTGTAAGTTGAATGTCTGTTCTTCCTCATTCCTAACAATTAGCAAAGACTTGGCAGAGAGTGTGTTTCAAAGTTCGTGTCTTGAGTGTTAGCAACCATAATCAACAAATGAACAAAGGATGTCCTTTGCAGTACCATTAGAGAACAAAATATAAATATTCCTCCAGTGGTATTTGTTAGAAGAAATATATGTTCATGAGTCTGGGTAAGGAATTGACTGAAATTTGTATGAAACACCAGGTGAATCATAAGTTATATGAACAGCATGGGATTTTCTGCATCTAGGAGTGATTATTTCTGTGATGCTCTGTTCTTGTACTTGTGAGAATAAGAAATACTTACTTAAGGTAGGCTGAGCTATTGTTTGAAGAGTGTCACAGCACAAAAAATGGCCACATGTGTTTCCTCTCTGAACTTTGCAGAACTTTCCAGCAGGAGGTTTTGATGTGCAGGCCAGATTTGGATTAAGCTATGTTTGGTGCTTAAGTGTACATACAAACCTTGGAGAACTGCTGCCTTTCACAAACTCAGCTTTCATGGCAATTGTCTGCTCCCCATTTCCCCCTTCCCATGTACTTCAGCTCTTCTGGGGCTTTCATTGGGTTTGTGGTGATGTTGGATGAGGGATTTTTTTTATTTCTCGGGTAGGGTTTTGGTTGGCTGGTTTGGTTTTTCGTTTGAGGTTTGGTTTTTTTTTCTTATTTTCAGTTTCTTTCCCCCTCCTGGCAGGGTGCGCAGCCTCCCCGAGCAGCCCTCTGCATGGATATGGAAATCTCCCAGACATTTCCACACCTCATTTCAGCACACACTGGAAATGTTGTGTTCCCCCTTGATATATATTACGTACCATCCCAAAGCTCCTTGTTGTCATGGGGTGGTATTCCGTGGTCTGAGTGAGTCACAGATTCCCGGACTGGTGAATCCCATGTGAAATCTGAGGAGTGGAGGGACACTTGAGATGAGGTGACTGAATCCCCCTTTCCACACCCCAAATGGAACAGCCTCCCCTTCCTTATGTGCCTCTGGCGCTACTATTAACAACAACAGTAATCAGCATTTACATTTTAGTGGTCTCTTAAAAGCTGAAGTAAATCTAAGTAGTCTCTACTACGAGAACAATTGGGATTTTTCTTCCCCGCTCAGTTGTTGGTTGGCTAACATTTCAGTCCAGTGATCTGTCAGGTCTTATTCTCAGAGGAGAAGCTGTGTCTTGTGCCTGCTGTGGTCTTGGTTCTGCGTTCCTGTCGATTTTGTGCGACTTACAGACCTCTCAGTTACTTGGGGTTTGTGTGCTTTTGTAAAAACAGTAGATTTTGCATCTCTTTGAGCTGTTCATTATCTGTCATGGAATTGGTTTGCTATAGTATTTTTCAAAATCCTACTATTTAAACTGCTAAAATAATCAGGTTTTGATTAGGCTGGCTTGGGTCTGTTCCCTACTACACACCCCTTCCCACTGCTGCCATCCCCATACTGTGGAAAACAGCAGCTCTCTCTGTTGTCTAAAACTTAAAAGTCGGGTTGGGGCTGGGTCTGGCAGCACACAGCTTGAAAAAACACGAGGGAAAAGGCTTTTCCATTTGTCTGCTGGTGCAGAATTTGGCCGTGGAGCCGTGGCTGCTGCTAATCCTGCATTATCCGAGGGGGTGTTTCGCAGAGCGAGTGATGCTGCCGTGCGCACCGTGCCAGCCTGGAGGGAACAGCCCCAGCTCAGGATGGGGAATGCCAGCTCTGGTGGGGTCGGAGTCTCGGGAGCCCCCTTCAGAATTCCTGGCAGCAACAGGAGCTCCTGCTGCTGCTGCTGCAACATGATTCCTCATGTGCCCTCTCCTGACTGAGCTGTCTAAAAGGGATAGGCTATCCTTCCCATGTTTGAAATGTCTTTTGGAGTCAGTCAGCAGGCCTACGAGGAGTGAGTAATGTGCCAAGCTCCTGGGAAGAAGCTTATTTTTGCTTTCTCAAACTGATACCCTACAGTTGTAGGAGAGGAGCCCGATTTGTTTTATTTAAATGAATTAGTTGTAAAAAAAGGCTTCTGGATTCCCAAGTACTTTTGAGTGCAGCCGTGGGAGAATTCACTCGCTTATTGCTGAGTTTTGCTCCCCCATCTGATCATTTCTGATGGTTCTTTTTTTTTTTTTTTT